>MU193894.1:0-13072 GCA_016904865.1 Pissodes strobi | reverse complement strand
AGGGCCAATGCGGCGGGCCCACACATCATTATGGCAGAATCGACCATTCCTTCATCCTCGTCAATCCGACTGCTGGGTGTCTCGGTCAACAGCAATATGTCCTGGCATGACCACGTTGCTAACATCGCAAAATCAGCCTCCCAGAAGCTTGGTGCGCTATTTCGCAACAAAAAACTGTATACACCGCAGCAGTTCCTCTTGCTCTACAAAGCGCAAATAAGACCGTGTTTAAAATATTGCAATCTACTAAATTGCATAAGCTACTAAAGAAATATCACCCTGTCCTAAGTTTGAACTTGAACTTGGAGATTGTCATATAAACATTAAAGGCAAACTATAAACAACGCGAGCAATCTACGGGAGCGATTTTCAACTTTAAGCATGCAATGATCATCACTACCAAACTTTCAGATAATCAGACTTTGTTCTCACCTATAACCATCTCCCAGGTTAGCTATACAGCTGCCTCCGGGTTCTATCCGCTCCTACAGTTAGCTGTACAGCTGCTTTAGGTTCTACTCCCTTATTCCTTACCAAACCTGGTACCGGTTAGTCACTTGACGGCTGCTAGGACTAGGGGTTTCACAACCACCATAGTAAAGTCAAATCAAGAAGTTTGTCAGGATTCTGAGGAAGACAAGTGTCTAAATAGACAGTTGAAAAGTTTATTGAAACATTCAAGTGCTCTTAAATAAAACTCAACCCTTTAGAAAAACTATAATTATAAGACAGTAAACAAAGACCTATAAACAGTACCTCAACTCGAAAAAACATGCGCACCTTAGTAATCGGGTATAATAGAATCTCAATTTTTTGACCAATAATCATTGTTAAAGTTTTATCGTTAATACATTGTTATTGTTATAAACTGAACTTGATTACTTTATCATCTCTTCTTACCCAACGTAATTTGACCCCGGTCTACCTCAGTTACCCCCCGGCACGCTAAGCAAGGCGTGTCCTCACGAGTAGAACATACAGTGGTAGATTAAGGGAAGAGTTAAGACCCCGTCATTGTACTAATGGCGACGCGGCTCTTCTCTGAGAAGTTATTCTTTTAAAAAAACGCGACAACCTCCTAAACTATTCGTGACAATATTGCTCACACATCTGCGGTGCCGCACCAAACCACACCCTAAAGCTGCTGGATTCCATTCAGAAGAGAGCTGTGCGTGTGCATCTTGTCGGCGACCCAGAATCTGGATAGTCTGGAACACCGCGGACATGTGGCCGAGATGTCCCTGTTTTACATATACTTTCAAGGCAGATGTTCCCAGGATTTGGCCCGTCTCATTTCGCCCCTGGCAACGCCTGTCAGACAGTCACGACAGACGACAAGAGCTCACCAGTTCGTCGTATAACTGGAAACAACTAGAACATCGATTTACAATACCTCCTTTGTCTGGCGCACTGCATCACTGTGGAACTCACTCCCAGAACGTCTGTTTCCCCATAATTACAACCTACAATTAATTAAGAACCGTGTCAATCAACATCTTTGCACACACACCGCTCGTCGAGCGCCATAGGATCTCCCTTTAGTGCGTGTGCCGCTACCATAAAAAAGAAAAAATATATATTAGCTGGTCGGAGATCTCTAAATGACAGAGCTCTCTCCCAAGATGGATCATAAATGTTTTATCGGATTAACGTTGTCAAGGGCGCGGCAGTCATATAATTCGATGAATGTTGTACTGTTCAAAAACTCGGTACACCAATATTGTCGTTCACATAAAGTAACTGTTTAGCAAAGTTTGGCGCAAAGGGTACGACAATAGAGTCAAACAGAAATTTCTGTAATGAATTTCGTTTATTGACAAACCTGAAACTAATTCAGTTCTACCATTATACATAATACCACCCCACACCACCAAAAAGAACCCATTGTTCCACCATATCTCCCTGTATCGGTCGTTCACTGGTTTTCACACATTAGTGCATCAGGACGAAACATATTAAACCTAGATTCACCTGGGAACATATAATGTTGGCACTTTTGTTGGTCCCAATTTAGGTGTTCTTGTGCTCACACTCTACGAGCTGTTTCATGTCGTCTCTGATAAAACGGACTTGCCGTATATCCCTTTGATCTAAAGTTGAATTCATGAAGACGTCTTCCTGCGGAATGATAAATAGTATATTATGATATAAGTGTATAAGAGGGCCTTTAAAGCACGCGCGACATATTTCAAAACACGACGCGCAGCGGAGTGTTTTGTAAGTCGCAAGGGCTTTAAAGGCATCTTATACACGTATATCATACGCTATTTTTTATTACGAATGCATCATAATCTCAAAAATGTTTTAAATATTAAACTTAAGGGATATATTGACGAATACATTAATCTGTCACATTTGACATGATCAAATGTTTCTATAGCAACCTTTAAAAAAGTGGGCGCGTCATAAACATCATTTTATGCACGCTGCAGCGTGCGATAATCGTTGATTATGATGCATGCGTAATAAAAAAATAATTATACTTGTGGTTGTTCTTAGAGCATTATTGATTTGTGAATCGTACTTTGTAGGGTTGCGAAATCTATCTGAATTTCGTTTGTCTGCGCCGGTATTGAACTTAGTTTGTCTCCCTGTATCTTGAAATCGTACTTTTTGTACATGTTTAGTATAGTCCAATTTCACAATTCAGGTGTAACCGCAAAATATTACTAAATTCATTTGAAAAAAGGTGACCGCAAACCATTTTTAGGCCGAACTAAAATTTAGCCATTTGCAAGTTAACGTGAAACTTACAGTTGTTTTTCTTCTTTGCACGACTAGACCTGCCTATTCCCCGGCTCTCTTTGATCTAAAAAATAGGTGCTGCAGCAATAATAGCCTTATTGCATTTGGAAATATGGGCTTTATATTTCTTAATATACTAATAATACATTTCAGTGTACGGTGTAAAACGTTATAAAGTATTATTAAGTAAAATTGCCTGCAAACAGGATGGAAAAATTAAAAATCTTCTTTTACATAAGAAAGTGGAAAGCATGAAATACTGCAGGTTAAGGAACACAGCTGTAAATTATTTTTTTTTTAACTTTTATAGCGCACTTGTATTTAATATGTTCAGTTTGATACATTACATGTTATAAGATAATGACTGATTGATTAATTGATTGAAGAAATCTCGTACACATAGAAATTGAATCAAAAAATGGAAAACTACAGATCTAAAATCCAAAGTAATGGTAAATGGTTAACACTGATATTAAGTATAATAGTAAATGATTGAGGACTAAACAATTAATTCTAAATCATTTATGACCACAAAGAGAGAGGGTAGTAATTAACTGTATAATTGACCACTTTAATTAGTGAACTGTATTACCATAGGTAGGTGGGATTTTATTCATAGGGTGTGAAATTGAATCATGTATTATAATTTTTGGCATTATGTACTTTAATAACGCAGGATTTAATTTGCACTAAATATGACTGATATATGAAATGAGTTTTTAACTACTTCCACGCATTCATCCTTTCACATATAAAACTAATTAATTTACATCAGGTTAACTATTAGCAAATATCTAACAAAATTTCTTGATTATTTAATTTAAAATGAACTCCTTTCTTTACTGAATTTAATCGAACTATCTTGTATTTTCTGCTTCTTCTTTCACACTAAACACCTTGCTACTTTGATTCTTCGGCAATTCTCTCAACCTAACTTCACCAGGGCTATATATGACTTCGAACATTTGATTCTAAAGGGATCAGAGTACACGAGATATTTTCTAAATATCTGCAAATAAATGAGAAAATTGCCCAATATCTTGGCGCCAACCAGAGCTACGACTAGGTAGATGCTTCACGTGTGAGTGTTTGTCAGGCAGGCACTGCATTTTTTCTACCGGGGCGGCAGGAAGAAATCGAGTGGGAATTGCGCGAGTGCGGAATGCATTTGAGAGAGTAGAAACATTTTCTTTCTTTATTTGACATATTGTTGTTAACACAACATTGACGGAGACAAAGATATATTAAATTTAAACGTTTAAAATCATTTTCTTTGACGAAGAGTGACAACTTGCTTTTTAGTGATTGTTTGTTGTTGTGCATAGAGTGAAATACTAGTGGAATGATTAAAATTTACTAAATGAATTATGAGCAAGACACTATATCGCATATTTCAAGAGAGCCTGGGCGTAAAAAGCATTCGTCATCTTTATTAAAAAAATGGGCCAGCCCAGGCAAATGATATTTCATATATCCTACGGAAATATGTCAACAATGTATTCCATTGGAGCAATATATAAACGCGGCTGTAACAAGGAGGATATTTACAAGTAAAATTTAATTTTATATAATGGTGTTATCTGTCGCTTTTAGTTAGAACCGGAACAAAACGAAGGCCTCTCATTCTGCCCGTGAATTGATATTCAGTTGTGTTATTGCCTATATTTATAGCTCTTTTATGAAGTAATAGTGCATTTTGTGTCAAAACTCCAACTTTGAAGGTTTTCTTTTTCAGCTCAAATGTGGGTGATTCCCCGATTTTTTTTTGCTTAAACTACTCTATAGGACACGACCTTCCTAATAAAAAGGAAAATTCGCAAAATCGAGGATACCTGTATGTTACAAAACCTATCATGCCGTATAGCCTTGAAAAATAAGGTTCTAGATCTAGCCAATAAAACTTCCTGTCTATGCTTATAGACCAGTATTGACTCGCTATTACCGATCAAGTATTACCTTAACTGTAAATATCCCGATAACGCTTTTGAGATTATCTGATTTACTTGTGTATTACAATCTTCCTTTGTGATGCGAGCCTCATGGTAATAATTTGTTTCGCACAATGTTATTTGCAACTTAACACTAACCTAACACTGCCTTAACACTAACATCGAACTGAGCTCAATTCGTGTTCCCCGTACGCACCTACTGGCTAGGCATCTTACTTTATAGAGTAATTGGTCGGAATAAATAATTATTTCTTAATCATTTATCACCATTAAGGTGGGGGTGGTAATTAACTTTATAATTAACCACATTAATTAGTGGATTGTATCAAAATAGGGTGGTGGAAGTTTTATGCATAGGTTGTGAATTGAAACAGGTATTTTAGGTATTACGTACTTTAATAATGCAATAATTAATTTGCATTAAATATGATAAATATATGCAATTTCTAACTACTTTCGACCATTTATTCTTTCACAGATAAAACTAAATAGAGTCTGTACATTCGGTTACTTATTAATAAATGTCTAACAAAACTTCTTGATTATTTAAATCTAAAATGAACTCATTCTTTACTGACCTTAATTGAGCTTTCTGTTAATTCAAAATTTCAACTGACTGTCTTTCCGTTTACACTAAATACCTTCTACTTTCCGTCTTTTTCAATTTTCTCAATTAACTTTACCAGGGATATAACACTTCGAATATTTGATTCGATTCTTGAGTAATACAGGAATAGATTTGTTTAACTACAAATTTCCATCCGCCATTTTACCTTCTTCTATCTTCAACCACAGCCACAGGTGAGACGGGACGCTATGGCGTTTCTATCTTCGAGAAAATGCGTTAAAATGCGCAAAAGAGTTCTTTGTCCAAGCTTAGACAAAGAGAACATAGGTACAGCAGATATTCTCTAAATATCTGTGCGAACAAATGAGAAAATGGCCTTAGAGAATTTGACCTTTGGCGCGAAGGAGCTACCACTTTAGCTGCTGTACTAAATTGAATTTTTCCTATCGGTAGACGGCACACTGAAATAGAGTGGGGAATTCGCGGGATGCGTTTTGATAGGATATAAAATATTCTTTCTTTATTTGTCATATTGTTGATTACACAACACTGACGGCGACCAAGATACAATGCATATAATGGAATCTATTATACCGACAATCCAGGTTCGGACTAAGGAGTAACTGAAATACAATGCTTTAAATGCACAAATTTCTGTTTACCGGGGGTGAAATAAATCTATTCGGAGTTTAGTTACGGCTCATTCATACTAGGAACATACAGGGTGTTATCACCAAACTATACGGTGAAAAACGAAAGTTAATACACATGTTGGGGTGTTTGCCAAACAGTAATCATTGATTTAATATATCTCTATTAACCGCTTATGGATATATTGATATTATCGCTGCCATGGAATCAATTTAGATCAGTTTGCTTAATAACTATTGCTTATTTTTGGTCCTAACTGCGATTAGTCAGCATGTCTAGAATTCGAAGTTTAGTTAAAACTATTTCCAGACCGGAAATAGGTAATCTTAAGGATATAGGACCTAGATTAAAACTTAGAAACTTAGTTTAATTTTATTTAATAGTCCGATAATCTAGACGAGTCCAACTCTTCTCATTAGATTATGAGCGATATTATGAACCCAACTTAATTAATTGGCTTTAAAGTGTTGCTGTAAGTTTTTCATATTTAAATAAATAATTTATTTGGAATCTTGATGTTTATCTTGGTAAGCTAAAATCTACACAATAACTTATTCAAATATCTTCAGTTTTTTCCAGCGTTTTTATATAGGGTATTTTTCTAAATTTTACTGCACTAATTTCAATGATCAATAATATTTGATAAATTGCTAGTAAAAAATTTAGTGGCGCCTTCACCTAACTGACAACACATAGATTCACAACCTTAAATAAAATTAAAACCGATGAGTAAACCTGGCATATTGACTGTCTGTTTGAGCAATTGACAAATCGTATTACATAAATAGCGCCCAACGTTTAAGGCAGGTCACACAATAGATTGTGCCTTAAATTTACTTATTTATGTCTATATTTATTAAAATATAAACACAAGTAGGCTGGATATAACCCTTGAAGCATCTATTCTTTTTATTCATTTGCTGCATACATTAGACCTCTGTATTCAACGAACGACTCTTTTCGAAGAAATATAGGTTTGTTTTATATTGTAAAATATTTAGAAAGAATTCGCTTGTAAAGATAATTTTATTAAAGCAATGAAGGTTCATCCAAAAGTTAAATTCAAAACTTTTAAGTTTTATTCTGTTTAAATACCTACACCAACTATCTCAAGAAGCCACTCAGGTTCTTTTTCCCTTCTGTTTCCTTTCTAAAAATAAATCTCCTTGTATTGCCATAATTTTCCATTATTTACCCATTATTTTCTTAATTATTTTGTAATTATACGTGAATTCCCTAATTCTCTCCAATTCTTAAACTTCAGGTTAAATCTGTGTTTTATCGAGGTTTATATAAATATAAATTACATATTGAATCACTAATTTTTTTAAGAGTTAAGCCAAATGTAATTCAAAATAAAATTTTATATTATTTTCTTACATTCTGCACACGTTCCTAGCTTTGGTTTTAGATTAACTAAGTTGCCTATTTTCTATACTCATCTTTTTCTTTTGCGACTGTATGAAAAGAAAAGAGAAGTTAGTTATTCTAAAAAAGGGTGTAGTTCATATTCATCCCCTCTTGCTTTAACAATGCTCATTTGTGCTGTCTAGACCTTTGTTTATAATTTTTAATGAATCATTAAGACAAGGTTACGTTCCTAATTTCTGGAAGACTAGTTTCGTGGTTCCTGTTTACAAAAAGGGCGATAAGTCTGATGTTCGTAACTATAGGCCCATTTCTATCATTAACACCATTCCCAAGATTTTTGAAAAACTTGTAACCAGGTATCTTACTTACTGCCTATCCCCAGAAATAATCACCGAACAGTTTGAATTCTGCCCAGGTAAAAATACTGAAATCAACTTATTATCATACTCCCATTACGTGTGTGAGGCCCTGGAACAAGGTTTAGAGGTACATTCTGTTTACACTGATTTTACCAAGGCCTTCGATAGAGTTCCATATAAGTTTTTATTGTCCAAGCTTAATATAATGGGCATCTCCGGTCCATTGTTGGGATGGATTGAGAGCTATTTGGTTAACCGAACGCAGGTGATACGAGTTAACAGCTTTTTATCGCACGAAATCTTAGTAACTTCGGGGGTTCCCCAGGGCTCTCACATCGGCCCACTTTTATTTAATATGTTTATAAATGATGTCCCAAAATGTTTTACTTCTTCCAGTTTCTTTTGTTTGCTGACGACTTGAAACTGTTTAGGTCAATAACCACCCCCAATGATTGCCAACTACTTCAAGAAGACCTTAATAGTTTCACATTGTGGTGCAGCATAAACGGAATGGAGCTCAACGTTTCAAAGTGCAGCATATATAAGTTTTCTAGATCACGCCAGCAAACAGCTTTTGACTACTCAATCGATGGCAATATCCTTCTGTGCATCCATACTATCCATGACCTGGGTGGTACTCTTGACCCAGCACTTACCTTTATTGATCATATTACAAACATAACCAATAAAGCTCTCATGATGTTAGGTTTCATTAAGAGGCATTCTAAAGACTTTTCCACTATCTCTTCCCTTAAATCCCTTTACTGTTGTCTTGTTCGACCACATCTAGAATATGCCTCATCAGTTTGGAATCCTCAATATGCTAATCATATTCACAGACTTGAAAGAGTACAACGCAAATTTCTTCGTTACATGAACTTTAAATTTTTTAACGGCTGTGAGTTTAATTATGAAACTCTGTGTCGGAGACTAAATATTTTACCACTGTCTGTGAGAAGAAAACATAGAGACCTTAACAATTTTTTTTAAATTATTAATTCATTTGTCGAATGCCCATATTTGCTTGCAGAAATTGGTCTGAATGCTCCCACCAGACAGACTAGAAGTCGACAGACATTCCATATCCCATTTCACCGCACCAATTATGCCACACATTCATTTATATCACGCTCGTCTAATCTCGCCAAAGTCAATCCGATTTAAACTTTTTTTTCAGTCCTAATATGTTTAAAAGACAATTAGCTCGTCTAACCGGCATCTGATTATTTGATTTTCTGGCTTAATTAGCATAATAATTATTATATAAAACTTAATTTCAATTTTGTATAATTTATCTTAACATCAGTTATTGAGAAGCTCTAAAAAATGCGCATTTCAATCATAAATTTTTCTGTCAGAATATTTTTATGACAATGATTCAGTGTGTTTCGGTAAATGACTAGAAGTTTGAAAAAATTGGTTATATGAAAAGTTATTGTGCTACCATAATCAGATTTTTTGGCATTATATGAAATGCTTGAGAACCGAAGTTGAATAATCGTCAATTTAATTATAATAATATAAATATAATGCTAATATAATCACAAAACATATTATTCTACAATAACATACAAAGTTTCTGCCAATGTAAAAAAAGTGTTGCTGAACAAATAAAGGTAATTTAATGGCAAAGCACATTATTCTACTAAAACTTATCAATGATGAAAATAACATAGTGGATCAAATGGTTTTAGTCGAGGTTTCATAATTCTATTATTACATTTTTAATGGAAACGGCATGTACAATCGTGAATTATTACTAACATAGAGCTCTCAAAATACACACAGCAGCAAAAATATATTAGCTCTTGTATTACCCTAAAAGTGGAAATATTGGTGGAATATTTACAAAATAAAAATGCACCTATTCTAATGCATATATGCGAGCTTATAACAGTCAGAAGTTTATAAAAGAACAAGATAAATACTTAGTAGGTATTTTAGTCGGAGTTTCAGTTTACTAATAGGACCTGCATGTTTGAATAAATAATCCTTATACATATACTACGCAAACAAAGGAACATTTTGATGTATGAATCTAGGAAAACAATGTAGCAATAATTAGTTTTTTTATATTGTAAACTACTAAAATGCATAAACTACTAAGTAAATATCACCCTGCCCTAAGTCTGAACTTGAACTGGAAAAATATTACGTAAACATTAAAGACAAATTATAAACAACGCGAGCAGTCAACGCAAGCGATTATAAACCTTAAACGTGCACCTAAACCAGTTCCCTGCAGAGCACATGTTCGTGGACTTGGGAACCTACAGTAGTAAAAGTCGAATCTACTATAAATTTGTCAAAGTTCTGAGAAAGATATTTTTCAAAATAGAATCTCTCTAGTAGGTAATGTGCAGTGTATACTTTGAGTGTATCTAAAACAAAGACTAACCTTAAGTAAAACACAACACAACTTTTAGAATATACATATACTATACATATAAAACAGTGACCCAAGACATATAAACAATTCAAAAATGCACCTCACTCGAGTTAACATGCGTACCTTAGTAATCGGGTATAATATAATATTATTAAGTTTCTGACTAATAGACATTGTTAATATTTCTCATTAGGTCCTTGACCAATGGACGTTGTTATTGTTTTTAACTGAAGTGCGGGCGCGTCACGGAAAAACTAAACGTGACTATTGTGAACTATTAAAATGCATAAATATATAAATATCACCTTGTCCTAAGTTTGAACTTGAACTCGCAAAATATTATGTAAACATTAAAGACAAATTATAAACAACGCGAGCAGTCAACGGGAGCAACTATGGACTTTAAGCGCAACAATCAGCACATTTTATCATATAAAAAGACTAGAGATCCATCGGTTCGGCAGACTTTGTGTCTAACTTAAAAATAGCTCCTGGGCTGTTAACATGGATGCTTTGGGTTATACCACCTCCTATTCACCTCACCCTAACTCTAACTTTGCTTGTTCACATGGTCGCGAAAATCAGGGGGGTACTTATCCATAGTAGTCAATGTCGAATCTATAATAATTTTGTCAAATTTCTGGAAAAGACAATTTTCTAAGTAGAATCTGTCAAGTAATTAAAAGTGAAGTGTAAACTCTGAGTGTACTTAGTATCAAATCAACCTTAAATTAAACACAACACAAACTCTTAAGAAAATTATATTTATAAAACAGTGAACCAAATACTTATAAACATTTAGAAAAATATACCTCAATCGAGAGAGCATGCGCACCCTAGTATTCAGGTATAATAATTATAATCTTATTAAGTTTCTGACCAATAGACATTGTTAATGTTTTCTCATTAAGTCTTTGATCAATAGACGTTGTTATTGTTTTTAACTGAAGTGCTTTCTTTATCATCTCTTCTCATCTGACGTAGATTGATCATGAATCTGAGCTATATTCCTGCACGCTAACCAAGGCGGGGAGTCGCGATAAAACCAATCGTGACAGAATGGTGGATTACATGACGTATTATTCTTGACATTATGGTGATGCTACGGTCTACGTCAAAAAACTATTAAATTATAAAAAAGAAATCGAATCACCCAAACTAACCCAAACTTAACAATTGGTCAATGTAATATTCTACGTCGATACACCCACTAAAACTAATATAATTCAAAAACTTCAATATAACATAAACTCAAATCGAGAATTAATATAATCGTCGCAGAATGTTGCCACCTAACAGCAGACGCTAAGAGCAATAGGTTGATTATAGACAAGTGCCGCCATCTCGTGACAGTCATTGAAGGCTTAGATATTGCCAGCACACGAGGATATTGCAGATGAATGAAGGCACAGATGTAGAATGTCACCGTCTTGGTCAAGGTTATCACCATAATATCGGACAGTATCCAGGGCCGTATCTGCAAAGAAAACGATAATAAATGAAAAGCAACTGATTGACATGATAAGTAAAAAACATCATGAATTAGTAACAGAATAAAATGGAGCAGTACAACATATTTGTATAGGATAAAATAAAGGCAGCAATCGAGCAGGAAGCAGGAGAAACTAGTGGAAATGGCGAGGATACGGAAAATATAATTATATATGGAACAAGTACACAAATAAAAGAAGAACTAAGAGAACTAACTAAAGAGAAACTAAGAAGAAACTAAGCCAATCACAAGAATTAGGTGGGAAGCAAAGTCTCAAACGTAAATAAGTATAATTTTAAAAATTTGAGTGTTAATAAGACAAGTACATATACAAAAACACTTAGGAGGTTAATGAACTGTATATATAAAATTAGACAATATATATATATATAGTGTAGAGCTAATCCCGACCGTATTAATGTAATTTAAAGCAAATATATCGGGAAGCGGTCTGTTTCTTAATAAGTAAAACTCGTTTAATCTTAAAACGCCTCTATATTTCGCCAATAGTTTTTGGCTTCATCAGGAGGAAAAGTTAAAAACACAAACAATATCAATTAAAAAACGTCAGAACAAAAACGAGAAAGAGTCAACTTATTTTTTTAAGACTGAACATAAACTACAAATAAACAAACTAAGAAGATACTTACATTGAGAGCTACAGAAAGCCAGCCAAAATGCATTAATAATTCTTGCTATTCCTACATACTAAAACATATGCAAGCGTTACTGGCGCCTACAATGAGTCTATCACTAATACCATATCAACAAATGAACCGCAAAGGCAAGAGAAAAAAAAATAAAAAATTAAAATTTTTATACAAAACAAAAACTTTAAATATAAAATGATAAGATGTGGACACAAGGGTGATGTCACTATGACAATAGAAATGAAGTCAATGAAATTAAACTATTAGAGATGATTTTGTCCTAAACTATGATCTATTTTAAAATGTTACAATAAATTGTGCTCAACTGGTCAATGTCAGATTTAGAGTTTATAGACTTTCCCTCACTATTTATGTGAACCATTTCCAGAAACAATCTTTTTCTGAAATTACTCTCCTGTTCTAAGATGGAAGTGCTTTGATAGTTGAATTGGTGGTCCATTCTTTCAAAATGTGTTGCCAAGGCACAAGATTTCTTTTCAAGTCTGCTGTCACTTTTGTGTTGCGTAAGACGTTGTTTAATCGTTTGGCTCGTTTGCCCAATATAACACGCGTCACAACCATTACAAGGAATTTTGTAAACTACATTTGACTTTTGCATCAATGGCACTTTGTCCTTAGTTCTACTAAAAATGGATCTGATGGTCAATGTGTTGTATTTGGCAATTTTTATATTATTTAGGTCTCTCAAATGTGAAATCACGTTGTCAGTTAAACAGGTATAAAAGGTAGTTTTTTGTATTTAATATTTGGGATTGTTCCGTCATCAGTTTGACCATCAAAAACATTCGAATTGTAAATCAACTTACGCAAGATATTAGCCGGGTAACCGTTGTTGAGAAATAAATTGTACAATTTTGTTAAATTTTTTGGCAAAAAA
>MU193893.1:0-16061 GCA_016904865.1 Pissodes strobi | reverse complement strand
GCTCTAGATAATAATGATTTTGATTTAAATTTAGGAGAAAATGTTGAAACGATAGCTTTGGAAAATAATAATTTTGATCTAAGTTTAGAAGAAAATATTGAAATCACACCTTTGGATAATAATAATTTTGATTTAAATTCATTTGAATATAATAATATTGTGGTGGAAAATAATTTAAACTGGGGAAAAAATAGTGAGTGTGAAATTCCATCACAAGTTTTAGATGATTTGACAAAATTTAAAGATTTATTAGGAATTCCATCTGATAATGTAAAGCTGTCACTAAAAAGATCGTTTGATCAAACTTAAGAAGAACCTTCTTGTTCGCGAATGGACGAACAATCAAATAACATTGAAAATACTAATTTAAACATATCAAACAATAGATTTAGTGATGATGGTGATATAATACCTTGTAGTCAAGAATGTCCCGCTGTAAAAAGTTCTACCATTCTCAAATCTCTCTTATTAAATAACCAATCAAACTATTTCCCTTCAGATTCTACCGTTAGTAATTTAACAGTTTCCTGCGGGCAAAATAGTCCTAATCGCTCTAACGATAGCGATTTTGTAAATTATGATCAACAGAAAAGTCCACTTCAAGCTTCTACTTCGTCACTAACAAATATTGTAGTAAATAATTTTAAATTTTCTATTAATCTCTGAAAATACTGATGAATTTATTCCAGTTAAAAATTTTATGTTACGAAATGATCAGTTTAGCGACATTTCATGGAATAGTATGAATTCTCCACCTCATTCTATTAAAAATTGTAATAATTGTAGACTATAGTTTTTCAAACAGACGATACATTTTTTAAAATTCAAAATAAACCATGTGGCCTCGAAACACAGATGCAACAAACGAAACAAACACAGACAAATAATACATTTTCTAAAACAGACAAAACATTTTTAATGTAAAAAATAAATCGTTTATTGTACAAAAGAATTTTAATTCAAAAAACAAAAAAATTATTTCAAAATTTAAAACTTTGGGCTAGATTCTGTGAAATATTTTAATAAAGAAGATGAGGAGAAGTGGAGTCAAATAAAAAACAGTTTTGATGAGTTGGTAAATGCCATCCCTTAACCATCCATCCATTCCCTTAATTCCTTTAATTTAAAACAATGAATTTTAACAATGTATGTTGAATGTAAAGACAGCACTGGATTACAAACAATTTTGATGAGTTGGTAAATTCCATCGATAACAATCCAAACCTTCCCAAAATCCCTTTATTTAAAACAATGAGTTTCAAACCTTTTCATCATTTCCCAGCCGAATGTAAAAGCAGCTTCACAAGAAGAGACATTTTTATTTTTTAAGATTTTCAAAATTCAATTCCAATTTCAACCGCAAAGATAATCTTATGCGTCACATTCGACAAGTTTGTGGAAAGACAACAGAAATGGCATCTACTTCTATCAATGGTAAGATTTTTTGATATGTGCTATTTAATTTTTATTTTCGTGGTTTAAATGTGTAAACTGCAATTTTCTTCGTTCTAATTTTTAGTGCTTAATCTTTAAACTAACATCTACTTCGTTTTTTTTTCAGATGATAAGTACTGCAAGGAATGTGGAAAAACTGTGAGGCGAAATATGTGGTCGTCATTTGCGAACAAACAGCCACAAAGACAATGTGATAATCAGAAGTAAAGATGGAATCCAAATTATTAAATCTGCGTTTCAAAAACGAATAATATCGTACAGGATTTCGGCAGATGAATTTGAAGTGAACATTAAAAATATTTTAATACAATTTTGAATACAATTGTAACTGTAATAGAAGCCGAACTTAAAAGGCTAACAACGCTAAAATTAAATATGGAATTGTTTGGGTTATATTTCATTGTATTTATTTAATTTTTTTATTCTTTTCAGGATGGATACTAGTGAAAATTCTGCATTTGGAAGTGAACATCAATAAATACAAGCCCCTTCGCGCGTCAGCACACATTCCATTACCTGAAGAAATAAGGATGAAGCAGGCAGTTATTAATCCTAGGAAAAACGATAACTGCTGCTTCGCGTGGTCCATTGTTGCAGCAATTCATCCTCCTACTGGACTGGCCTGTGAAGTTACATCTTACCCACATTTCACAACATTGTTGAACGTAACAGGTATAAACTTTCCAGTTACTTTAAAAGACATTCCAAAATTTGAATCACAAAACGAAATTTCAATTAATGTGTATGACCTCGAACAATTTGAAAAAGATTTTAAATTAGAATATCAAATAATTGGTCCCCTCCACTATACAAAAAATATGAAAGTAGTTCGTGTGAACTTGTTATTAATTAGTGATGATGATGGAAATTTTCATTACTGTTACATTTCCGATTTGTCTAAATTAATTTCAGAGCAAGTTTCTAATCATAATGGCAAAATACATCTTTGTGATGGTTGTTTACAATATTTTGGCACTAAAGGATACTTAGTTAGACAACAATTTTGATTGTGATTTTGCTAGAATTAATTTACCATCAACAGAAATCAGAGCCGATAAATTTGGAAATAATTCTTCCGGAAATATTCTTAAATTTATTAACGTTCAAAAACAGATGGAAGTTCCTTTCGTTGTATATGCTGACTTCGAATGTATTCTTAAGCCTCTATTAAATAATGATGATGATAATAATTCAAACATGGAAATCGAATTAGATAATTCTGCATCGTACACAATTAAAAAATGTGAACACCTTCCATATTCATTTGCTTATTATATTAAATGTTCCTTTGATGATGGTTTTTCCAAATTTTAACTATATAGAGGACCTAACAGTGCTCAAATATTTATAAATTTTTTAGAGAGAGATGTTGGTGATTTATACAGCAAATATCTTAAAGTTCATAAAAAATTAATAAATTATCTGAATTAGATAAAATACATTTCAACTACACTAATGAGTGTCATATTTGTGAGAAATATATTGATAATGATAAAGTTGCTGATCATTGTCACATCACTGGAAAATATACAAGTCCTGCACATTCCATCTGTAATTTAAATTACAAACAACCAAATTTTATTCCTGTAATATTACATAATTTGAGGAATTATGATTTTTATTTGTTTATTAAGAATATATGTCAAAATAATGAACAATTATCTGTAATAGCTCAAAATAAAGAAAAATATATTTCGTTTGATAAACATATTGAAGTTGGCTCCTATTTCGATAAAAAATCAGGCACCTTAAAAAAAATATATTTTCATATTAGATTTATAGATTCATTTCAATTTTTACCATATTCTTTGGCAAATTTATCTGAAACGCTTGATGATCTTCAATGTAAAGAAGTATCAAAATACTTTAATGACAATGCAAAATTTAAATATATTCGTCAAAAAGGAGTTTTTCCATATCGACAACTACTCGAAACTAGATGAGGTAAATTTGCCTGATAAGGAAAACTTTTATAATGATCTAACAGATGGACATATTTCCGAAAAAGAGTATGAGAGAGCCAACATTGGATTAAATTGGTTTCAATGCAATTCGATTGGCGAATATTCTGACATTTATTTAAAATCTGATGTGTTACTCCTTGCAGATGTTTTCGAAAATGTTAGAAAAACATGTATTAACACTTATAAATTAGATCCTGCTCATTATTACACTTTTCCCGGTTTAAGTTTTGATGCATGTTTACGTTACACTGGGGTAGAATTAGAATTGTTAACCGATCCTGATATGTTACATTTTTTGTTCGTGGAGGAATCAGTACCTGTATAAGTAGAAAATCCGAAGCAAATAATATATTTCTTTCAAACTATGATCCATCAGAACCAAGCAAATATATTTTGTATCTTGATGCAACAAACCTATACGGTTATGCAATGTCACAATATCTTCCAACAAATAATTGCATTTGGTTAAAAAATGATGAAATTGAAAATTTAAACATAATGAATATTTCTGACACTGCAGAATCAGGATATGTATTTGAAGTTGATTTAAAATATCCAAATATATTACATGATCAACATAATGAATTTCCATTCTGTCCTGAAAATTACAAACCTCCTAATTCAAAATAGTCAAAGTTATTTCCAAATTTAAATAATAAGGAAAAATATGTTATTCATTATTCTTTATTGAAACAATGCATTGAAAATGGAATAGAGATAGTGAAAATATATAGAGTTCTAAAGTTTAATCAATCACCATGGCTAAAAAAATATATTGATTAAACACCAAATTAAGAAATGAATCTAAAAACAAATTTGAAAAAAGTGCATATAAAGTAGCGAATAATAGCATTTAGGGAAAAACAATGGAAAATGTTGACAAAAGGACTGATATTAGGTTGGTTACTGAATGGGCAAAAAACAGTAGAAAAGATGGCGCAGAAAATCTTATTGCAAAACCTTACTTCAAATACTTAACCATATTTTCAGAAAATTTAGTTGCGGTTCAAATGCAAAAAGTTTTAGTTGAATATAATAAACCTATTTATGTGAGATTTTCCATATTGGATATATCAAAAACTCTAATGTATGATTTTTTTACAATTTTCTTAAACCCTCATACGGTGAAAAAGTTAAACTCTTATACTGATACAGACTCCTTCATTTTAGAAATTCAAACCGAAAATGTTTATGATGACATAAAGTGTAATATATATAGATTTGATACTTCAAATTATCAAATCGGCAATTGTCATAATATGCCAATTACTAAATCTGTGGTTGGAAAATTTAAAGATGAATATGCTGGTGAACCTATTGAAAGTTTTTATGGAACCGGAGCGAAAGCATATTGCATTAAAACAGAAAGTGGTTTGCTTAAAAGAGCAAAAGGGGTTAAAAAAAGTAGTATCAAAAATCAGTTAACATATATTCATTACAAAGATGTAGTTGAAAATAATTCAAAAACGTTTTTCGATCGCGTTTACATAATATGTTTACTGAATTTGTGAATAAATTAGCTCTAACTTCTTCAGACGACAAAAGATATAAAATTCCGGACAGCTTTGATACACTTTCATGGGGAATCATGATATTCTTTTTTATCAATGGGCAGATGAGCATAAAGAATTATAAAATAATGTTCCCTCTCTTCTAAACTGATTTTTCAAGGTTGTTGGATTGTATTTAAGACAGGAAAAAGCTTTGTATTTCTTAAAGGTAGCCTAACTACCAAAGTATGTGTTTAGAAAGTTGTGATAAAGAAATTGATAATATTTCATATAGAAGTTATGAAAAAAGACTTTCAACATTTAATAAATGGAAGGGAAAATTAAGGCCCGAAGTTTTAGCTCGTGCAGGTTTTTATTATTTGTTAATTGCTGACATTTGCAAATGCTTTTACTGTGGTGCTGAAATTTTTGACTGGACGATTGATGATTGTCCTATTGAAGAACATCATAGACATCACAACAAGTGTGACTTAGCTGAATGTTTGTGGCTTTGTAAGATGAAGAAATGTGAAGACCAAAATGTTGTTACGACAAAATTTAATACAAACATTTTTTTTTTCGTTTATAATTTTGACTGTTGCGAATATCATCATGGTATCCAAAATATTGTAATTGTTATATTTTAAATTTAATTATCCCTTTTTATTTATAATTTGAATTATTGTAAATGTCATCATTCAGTCGATGATACTGTAATAGAATTGTCTCTTCTTATTTATTAGAATATAAAATTAAAATTTTAAGGTGTTTTAATCATGTCTCTTACCCCATATATTTTGTTATATTACATTACAAGAAATACTTTATAAGTGCATATTCCATATAAAGTTTAGTTTATTTCAAAAATACATCGGATTATGAATTACCGCAATCATGTCATCATATGAGAATTGAAAAAATTAATAAAAGCAGCCAAGCATTTTCCTTTAAAATGCAGCAGATGAACATTAATAGCAATTTCTTCAATATTTTATATTATTATGTAAATAATACCATTTATGACACAAATTGGACCATCAAACGTAAACATGATGAATGTTCCGAATTGATACATAGAGAAAACCCTATAAAATCAACAAATCTTACATGTTTAAACACCCTTTTTAACGAGCAAGAAAATTCCAAGTGTTATATGTGTTATATTATTAATGTAGTATTAACAGTAGGTTTACATTCTCTCATAACAGTGTTAGGAAATTTGTATTATAAATTCAAAACAGAATAATAAGAATACAATTAAAACGAACAACCTTAAAATTTCTGATAAAAGAGTGGGGATGATATTGTAACAACTGGTGGGGATCGTATTATATCATCAAAGACTATCTCGAAACAGTTCAGTTTACCAGATCACACTACTTAATAATCAACATGTATACTAATTTCAGTAAAGTAAATGAGTATAGCACCAATACTAATAATGTGTTTAAGAAAGACGATTCATGTATAAAAATTAGTGAAAAACTTCTAAATTCTAGAGTTTATTATTTAAATAATTCTTCGTCCAAATTCATAGCTGTTGGGATAAGTTTAAGTGATTTTTCACCAAGAATTCTTATTGGAAGTAGAAATGGATTTTATGTGAGTCTAAATGAAGAGGAATGGAAAACTCTGTTGAAATACCAGGCAGTGATAGCTAATTATTTTTATTCTTTAATTCATATACACAATCGTTGATGTGTGGTAACATTACTTTAAGCTTTCATAAATATAATGATTGCCTCATCTTAAAAATTCAAAAATTGCATGGAAATTATGTGTATCTCTCATGCAGTTCTGTTGACACCTTATGGTCGCTCATTGAGATTGTGGATTATAGAATTCATCTTGAAGCAAATATGTTGTAGGATTTGTAACTTTAACTTTTTTATGCGAAATATTTCATTTGACCAATTCGGTGTGTAACTCTTGGAAAATGCTTCTCGCTGCTTGCTTATCCGCACATAATCACCTACCCTAAATTTTGGAAACTTTTGATCGATTGTTTTTGCGCGCGTAAAAGATGATCTTAAAATGTCTTTTTCATTATTTTTGTTAACTTCAACTGGCTTTTTATTGATTGTCGAATGTTTTGTGTTATTATATTTCTGAACTATTTCATCTAAAATATCAATCCATTTGTACTTTCCACGCAAGCTAAATTTTTTCCACATTAAATTTTTTATAGTTCTGTTCACTCTTTCCACCACACTGGCTTTTAAATTAGAATAAGTGTTATAATGATTTGTTAAAATCAGCCATTAACTTTTGAAAATCTTTGTTAAAGAATTCTTTTCCCATATCAGTTTGAAGGTGTTTTGGAACATTTTCAACATTTTTCAAAATTTTTCTCATAGCTTGAGTAACTTCTTTTCCTGATTTTGATTTAATTGGTTGTATCCAAACATATTTTGAGAATACATTAATTACTACCAACATGTAACGATATCCTCTATTCAATTTCCAATAAGTTATCATTTCGACTAAATCAGCTTGCCATAAATCTAACCCTTTTACTATAACCCTCCGACGTTTGTAATATTTTCTGCTTGGCTTATGAAGTTCATTAACAATTTCTTCTTTAAAGTTAACAGTCATAGATGTAAATTAAGAATGTTTATTGTTCTATTATAATTGGACATTTTATTACAAGTTCTCCATAAAACACAGGCAAATATTTTGTCGATTTTTTAGCGTTGTGAAAACTGATTACATCACCTGATATAATTTTAGTTTTCGTTCCATATTTTACTGCTTTACCGTTTATATGAAGAGCAACATCTTCTTTTGGATATTCAACTTTCTCTATATACCCCTCTTTGAATGGGGAAATGTATGTAGTTCTGACATCTTGAAGTAATTCATACTGATTTTTAACGGAATTCCAGTTTCCGATAAAGGGTAAAACAATGTTATAGTACAATTTTACTTTATTAATATCCACAATATTTAAGATCTCAGAAGATGAAGAAGAAGAAGGAACATTTCTATATTCTAATGATTTATTTTGATCTTTGAAAAGTATGTGTGATCCGAATTTATCAATCGACATTTTAACTTCGTGGACTATAACATAAGAATTGTCTCTTTGCAATTAATTACCTTTTATACAATTAGTTTTGCTTCTCGAAGTTCTTCCAATATTGATATAATTTCATTTTGGTGGCCCGTAAGACCTGCCATTTGCGAAGAAACTAGTAATTTTAATCTTTCCACTAGTTCGTTTACATCATCATAATAGACACAATCAACTTTTTTATTTGATAAATTTAACAACGTTCCTCCCTTTGTAGATATTGTTTTTGTTGTTCTCTGACGTGTTTGAGGTGGTCTTAATGTGCTTAGACTCGATACGCTTGAAATGCTGGATGTAGTCGATTTGCTCGATTGTTTAAGTATTTTTTTTTTCAAATAAATATGGTTTAATTATTGTTAGATATTTCGGATCGGTAGTTCCCTGTATCTGTTCATTAGCATCATAATTTCTTCTATAAGCGTTTGTTCTTTTTAAAATATCCATGTAATTTTCAAGATCTTTTGATGCAAAACCTTTTGGATCTTGGAAAAAAATAGTTCATAAAATCCGGGAGCTCCTTTGTAGGTTAAATTTTTAACTTTAAAATTTTCTTTTTCAAAATCAATTAAACTATCTCCAATTTTCCATTTTCGGCTACAGGGTCATGAGTTAGACCGTGAGTGTTATCCACATCTCGTCTACCCTTAATTGCCAAATAAACAAATGTTCTTACGAGCGGATAATATGCCTCAAGATATTCCTCATAAGCAGGAGATCTAGTTAATTCAAGGATGTCCTGTCTAACTTCTTCGTCAGTTGGTTCGATTATAGTCGACTCGTTTGGAATAGAAGTACGCCCTCTTGCTTGAGATGTCATTGTGGAACATCATCATTATCACTATCATCATTCTTCTGAAATATATCTTCATCTTGCAAAAATGATGGTATTTCAGTGGGGAGATATTTTTTATATATGTTTGTCTGTCTTCTTGTTGGTTGTTGTTTGATAAGTGAAAAGCTAGAATGCTGAAGAGTTGAAAATAACGAAGGTGAAGATATTTCCCGTTTTATTAATGGTTCCGATTTTATAGTTTTAATTAATTCCTGCAAAAGTTGAGTAATGGGCTTTAACTCTTTTTCTTGGCGAATTTTTGATTCTGCTATATCTGACTTTAGGGCTTGATATTTTCGCTTTACGGCTTTACGAGCTTTCACTAGTTCTTTTGCAATTTTCTCTTTTATGTTTATAGATATAGTTTAGATTATGAACTAATATTAACTTAATTGAAATGATGGTTATATATATTTTCTAAAATTTAATAAAGTTATCAAATCCCTTTCGATATCGACCAGACTTCATGTTGCAATCTTTATCAATAACTACAAAATCATAATCTGACCGCCAACAAATACCACATAAGTATTTAAATTGTTGATAAGACATATTGG
This sequence comes from Pissodes strobi, assembly GCA_016904865.1. NCBI lineage: Eukaryota > Metazoa > Arthropoda > Insecta > Coleoptera > Curculionidae > Pissodes > Pissodes strobi. The sequence continues at coordinate 6,687 of MU193893.1, read as the reverse complement.
GTATTTACATGATCATCATAAAGATGTTTTAAATTTGTACCATCTTGTTTAAATATTATTAACAAATTGGTATTATCTCTAATTAATTGTTTAGGAACAGCTTAATATGTTTGGCTTAAATAAAAACAAACAGTATTTTTATGTCTACCGAAACAGAAGTAATCTCTCATAATATTCTGATCACAACAAATAATGTCATCAAATATGATGAGAATTAGGTTTAATTTCAGTCGGTGGTTGTATATCTTCTTCACGAGATGATTCAAAATATCCTATTTCCTTAATTGAGTTTAATAGATTTCTTAAAAACTCGTATTTTGATTGATATAATGATTTTGAGTAAATATACACATTTCCAAATCTTAACCCATTTTCGGAAGTTAATAGGGCAATAATTACATTAGTGTTCCCACATCCAGATGGTCCTACAACTATTGCTCTTTTACATGAACCTCCAAAATTCTAAAATTTATTATATCTAGATCATTATTTTTTATCGGTAAAAAAAACTGTTGCTTTTCGATCTCCATTAGATCAGTGTTGAGAACCATATTTCCCAAAAGGCCACAACATGAGTACCCAACAAGAAATTCGAGTCAGGACATCTACCTTCCTTTTCCCTCCTCTGAATTAACAAAAAAATCTATTCTTTGTAACTCCAAGAAGTTATACAATACACTCCCGCTACATCTTAAATGCATCCCTACATTCGCTAAATTTCGTGAAAAAACGAAAGCTTACTTACTAGAAAGACCTTATTATTCTATAAATGAGTTTTACGTGGATTAAATTTTTTTCTCCATTAATTTCAGTTAATCGTCAATCGTTATTAAATTTTTCTATTTGGGCATCATTTGCGGCGGTTAAGAGAATTTTATAGTAGGTATAGGATTATCTTTTTGACGAATGAGTGGTTTCGCGGGTATACAGGAATTAAACAAAATTAAATTTTCCAGGCTATCAATTTTTGTCATGTTTTGTTTACTTTCACTAGGTATTTCAACTTTGCAACCTATGCACATTTTTCGAGTCAAGTTCACCGACATGACCTTCCTTATTTTTTCCAACAGCACGCTTCGCTTTAATGTCTGTTTCATATTTTGATAACACTGAGTTTCTTTACCCTATGTTTTGTGTACTTCCTGTGGATTTGGTTTAACTGCTTATGATGTTCTGTAATATAGTCTTTTGATAAATCGTGACCGATTTTAACTTGAAAATTGCTTGTTCTATTTTTAGTGTATATATTATTGTATATATTAAGTTTTGTTTTGTTTTGTATTTGCTCTACTATGGTTAGTTTATTTATTTAATTAGCTTTGTCCATAAAATTTATTTGAATTTTTCTGTGATAATAAAGCATACTTGACTTTGACTTTGACTTTGAATATCCAGTCCTGCTTCTTACTTCTTACATACCAACTAGGACGACACAGCAATCAAAGCGAGGCGTGATCTTAGTAATCACAGCGAGGCACCAAAATAGGAAGGCCAGGACTTAATAGGAGCCAATCCGGGAAGTCCTCCCTCCAGCCTGCAGTAGAGGTCCCTAGGGGATAAAAAACAGGTCGGAACACTGTTGAGCATTAGTGGGTATGCCAGTGGTGAGTCCCACACTATCCTCCTCCCAGGGGTGTGCGTAAAAGAGCATTTTCTCAGAACACAAAAAAAATCAGGGAAATGTATATATAGTACAGGACATGTAAGAAACCGGGCGGTCCTTAGAAAGCTGGTCACTGTTATTGTTATGCGAAACAGTATATTATACTCTGTAAAATCAAATCTAAACGCTGTAATAATTTACCGCTCATCGCAAACCGAGTATAATGTGCGCCAGTTAACCCTGCAGTAGTCGCGCTAATATTTAGCATAGAATGGTCGCGTGTCGACTCACACTCCGCACAACTAAACATATTAATTTTTGGTTTCTATTGCATTTTTTGATAAATAAGAAAACTTTTTAAAAACAAGCTTTTATTATGAATCTACTAAAAAGAAGAAAATAAAATTAAATTAGTCTGAAACTAAAATTAAATTAGTTTATCAATGTCGATTGACTGACCTAAAAGCTTGTCGTTAGAAAGACACATTGACATTTAGTTTGATATAATTATTATTAATGGTGCAAGACGTTATTCTTATTAAAGTTAAAAGTTAGGCAAGTAAAGATTTTAATTAAAACAAACCTAACACCGGAGAGTCGTGTTTGCAATACCCGGCTTCGGGAGTGGAGTCGTAGAGCGCCACCAGTTCTTACCAACTAAACTGGAAAGCTCCGCTGGTGTTGTACGGGGTTGTTAGGCACGCTTATCAAACAAAGATACTCAATCTTAACTTAACAAGAAGACACAATCTAAATTTACGGATCAGATTATTGGCTTCTAGGTTTTTTTTTCAACAGCAACAATCTTACAGTGAAATTTTTGCAATTTAAAGGCGACAAGGATTTTTTTATTTATAAGAATATTTAAAAAAATATATTATAGAATATTTATGAAATTGTGGAATCTAACAGGGGAGGGAATGTCAAAAGACTGTTAAGTAATTAATAATAATGGCACAATATGATGATTGTACTGAGACCAATTCTGTTGTCAACTCGGTACTGTATGCCTTACCCCTAAACACTACATTCCGAAGTGATCACTGGTTTACCTAAGCATATTACATATACGTGTGCGCGCGCAGGTAGCTGCACCAATGTAGCGATAATAATATGGATTGATAAAAGGCCACAATAATTATATCAATCGACCAGATAAACAAATGAATAAATGAGATCAATCTAACTTAGAGCTTGGCCGACAAGACTAGATTTATATGTAAATATTAAAAAAAAACGATTATCAATTGACCAGGAAAATAAATGATTAAATAAACTCAAGCTATCTTAAAGATTGGCCGACAAGACTAAATTTATATTTAAATATTAGAAACGATTATTAATCGGCAGGAAAAATATCATATATAATCAAATGTTTAGACTCAAAGAAGAAAGTTGTAGATATCTTTTTAGACTTGGCAATATTCTCTTAGACAGATTGAATGACATTGGTATAAGAGGATTGGCAAAAATGATCTTTTTAAGTCATACTTAGGGCAAAGAACCCAAAAGGTAAAAATTGCAGATGTAAAGAGTGATTATGCTAATCTGGAGTGTTGTGTGCCTCAGGGTACAGTGCTGGGGCCAATATTATTTAATATTTATGTGAACAGTGTTTCTCCGGTTTTGGAGGAGGGAGGTATTTATGATTTTGCTGATGATACTGTCGTTGTGGTAAGTGGGAGTACGTGGGAGAGAATTGGTATGACTGTAGTTTGCTTTCTTTAAATGTAGATAAAACTAATTTTGTGACTTTTGCCTTGACTCAAGGTACTGTTCCAGATATCGACTGTATTAGGGCTCACGAAACCAACTGTATTATGGAAACAAATAACTGTAAATGTAAAAAAATATTAAAAAGAAAAGAAAGTGTTAAATATTTGGGCATTCTTATTGATGAAAATCTGACATATAAAAACCATGTAATTTATATCACAAAAAAAAATAAGAAAGTTAATTTATAAATTTTATGAGTTAAGGAATATTTTGGACATTACTACATTAAGAATGGTATATTTTTCATTGGTGGAATCTATTATAAGTTATGGTTTAGTTAGTTGTATGGGGTAATGCTCGTAGAAATGTTATGAATGCGTTATATGTAGCTCAAAAATATATTTTAAAAATCATGTACTTTAAAAACAGAGGGTATCCAACAGATTTATTATTTAGAGAAGGCGAAATACTATCTATAGAGCAGTTATATGTAAAAGCCATCTTAAGATTTATGATCAAAACATCTTATTATAGACATGAATTAGGTCATAATTTCAATACCAGAAATAATGCGCGGCAAAACGTTCTGTAGCATCGTCAGCTATTCAAAGGCACATCTGCTTCCTGGGTCCGAAACTTTTTAATGCTTTGCCTATGGACCTCAAACACAACCTTATCACAAAATAAGAACAGCCATTGTTAATGGGATAAAAAACAGTGATAACTATCTCTTGATGTCTTTATCTGAATGTGGGTATTGGGTAGTTTTAATTTTGTGTTAGTAATATAATATAATTGTTTTGGGAAAGTGTTGTGATTGAACAGTGGGAGCACACACAGACATTTAATGTCCATTTGGTTTCTAACTGTATTAATCATAATGTATAGTTTTTATGTACTATGTTATAAATTGTTGAATAAATTGAAATTGAAATTGAAATAATTAGAACCTAGTCAACGATACTCCATTAGATCCGGTTCGGCAAGCTCCGTTGTGGAAATAAGAAGTACCTGTGGTGGAGGCGCCGGGCACCTGTAGCAAACCCTAAACACTGCTATGGCACTCGATGGCCCCAAGGGTAAAACTGGCAGAGGACTCGATGGCCCGGTGATAAAACTGGCAGTAGTATAGCCCGGAGATAAAATTGGCAGTGGTATAGCCCGGTAATAAAACCCTGTAATAACCCAATACTAATTAGACGAAGCCCCTTATTTCAATAAAAAAACTATAGCCCCTTTGCATAAATATATTTTCTTTATAAAACAAATCCTCCAAAAATTATCAATGGATTTTCAATGACCGTCAGCAAATAAAAGAAATACAAAAGGTACAAACAACTTGAATATAAAAAAAGAAATAGGTATGAATCACCCCTAAATAATATAAACTTCCTCATATGAACAAAACTAAAGTCACATTAAGATAAAAATTCAGATATGATAAAAGGAAATAGATAAAATATCTCATGGAACTCAATGCAAATGGTGGTCAATGTAAAGAAAGTTAACACAGATAAGGCAATTATATCGTTAAATTAGACAAAAAAAAAAACTGTAGCAATAATTACCTCTCTTGAGTCGGAGGGTGGCTAGAGAATAAACGGCCTCGATCTTGTACGATGGGCTCGGAAAGCCTCTAGAAATAATGGAAAATAACCCTTAGCATCTGGCGCCAATGTGTTTCACAAGCAATAGAAAAAAATTAGTTCCAGAAAAAGCTTACCTAGTGCAGTACAAATATCCCAATAACTTGGTAGTGTCGAGCACTGGTTAGGGACTCAATCACAGATCCCCTCGAAGGGTAGTATTAACACAATACAGAAAGTTGAGTCCACTAAGACTGCACCAAAGCAAAATGCTTCCTCTCACACCGAAGGGTATTTCTAGAAGAACGAGATCATCGGTTTCAGTCAATTTGCCTTTTTCCACTTCCACGGAATTAGAGAACCAGCGTAAGATCAGAAAAAGTGGTAGTGCCGAGAAGAAATAGTCGATACGAGGAATACTTCTAAGATAATAAACGACTAAATTCTCGTTTAATTATGGTTGTAAAGCGACGGCGGAAGCCACCATTAATGAGCTAAAATTAAACTTTTCAAGAAATATTAGAAAATATTCCGAAACGAAATAATATACTTTTAAAAATCTAAATCAAAAGCAACAATTACGCCCATTCCTACTACCCGGGACTACCAATCGAATATTACAAATATTGCGGCCTGATGCGTGGAAAGATAAATCAGAGGTCCCAAAAAGTTATCAGAAATGATCAGCCGGTGACATGAATTAAGCAAATTAGGGGTCCCAAAAAGTTATGAAATGTGTAAACCAAAAGTAGAATATGAATTTGACGGATCCAATGAGGCTTTACAGTAGGCTTTATTAACCCAATTCTTAAAAATATAGAACGGCCAGCAAACATAATTAATGTAATATAAATTAAGCAAAGTTATACTAATAACATAGTATCCTATTTTAGTAATTTGATCAAACCTAAGCGATCTGTGGTTCGCTTATCAACTAAAATAAATATAGTCACAAAGTGCCTGAGGGCTACATAAGAGAAAGGGATGATCAAAATAGCTACTCAAGGCCTCAACAGTGATATAAAAGCTAATAAAAATATATCATTAACCTATATGTAGAATAAAATTAATTTATATTAATAAATGCGGCAACCTTAAGCTTATTGACAACAAATCGAATCAATAAATTTAGAATTAATTAACCGAAGAGGTGAATACTCAATAATTCTTACCGCAAAATATAGCATCTTTTGTGGCTAAATGTAGCATATAAAATGAACTTTAAAATCTTTTACACTGGCCAAATCAGACTGTTACAATGGATATCTGACAATAAGCTAATACAAAGACTATTTCTCATTGATCTCGAAAGTTTCCGGATGTCAATTTTCAATCGAATCGAAGGATAAATAGAATTTGTCCTACATATTTTCCGCCATTTTTAATTTCCAAAATTTTACAGCAATTTCGTAATGCTTGGCCCCGAAAACCCCCTGATGTAAATTATCAATTGAATTGGACAATAAATACATAACAAAATTTGTCCGCCATCTTGGAGACGCAGTCTTGACTTTAAAAAAATTGAATGAGTTAAATTGTATTGTCACGCAAACTATGTAAGAATGCCAAATTTAAAGTAAATCGCACATTTAGAAGTGATTCTAATTCAGCTTGAATGATTTGGCCTCTGAATAAAAACTAGAACGTAAACAGTCGCGCGCAATCTAAATTTTCAGAAGACATCTGCACTCTGTCAATTGCAAATTGATCGTATTCGATTCGTCAGGGTGAGCCGAGAAGCTACTCAATGGGCGCAGTGACATACATATATATATATATATA
>MU193892.1:2567-21575 GCA_016904865.1 Pissodes strobi | reverse complement strand
TCGACTTAAATTGACATCAACCTCTGGCGTCAACCAGGGCAGCGACAAAGGATGATGTTTTTGACGCCAAGCTCAAGCAGTGTAGCGACTAAGGTCGATCCTTTACGGTTGAGAGTTTGTAAGAAACTTCAATTTAATTTTCCCTACCTGGAATAATTGAGAGAGTAGAAACATGTTCTTTCTTTATCTGATATATTGTTGTTTATACAATATTGACGAAGACAAATATATACATGGATGGTCTCTATAATTTTTATTGCAAACGTTGCAACAGGTAAAATATTGATATTTTTGTGTGTATTTTATTTTCTCTGCCTGTAACTTTTCCTTCGTTGGTTCCAAGTAAAGGTCTTGAATAAATTGATGTTTTGCAGGTTCTTCTTCTTGTACGCTAACGTTCCTTCTTCAACCGAAGAGTCCTTCTTTTGAAGAATTCTCATATTGCATTGGTCGCGTAGACGTTTCTTTCTGGGAATTGCCTGGGGAGCTGTACATGAGTTCTTTTTGGTCAATCAAGCTGATGGAGCCGCGAAGTCCAAAAAAGACAATTTTATTTATATATTTTAATTACTGGTCAATTATTAACGCAGTTACAGTCAGTTTTAAACTTTTTTACATGCATTCATTTCACTGAAAAAAGCCAGAGCTGAAGACTTTTTTTTCCTTGGTCGTTGTTTGTTTTGGGTTTAATTACCTTTACGCTAGTTTATTACAGTTTTAATTTAAGGCAAGTCTAAAAGTTTTCATTAATTTAGTAGACTGTATTTGTCAGTATGATTAGATCATTATCTTAAGCAATATTGAACCATCAGGTTTGTTTATAATAGCGCTTTATATCTACAACTTGAGGGCCGCCAGCCTTTTTACCTGGTCTTAAGGCAGCTGGGTTTGAATCAAGTTTTTCAAAATATAAAAAAGCCAAAAGCAAATTCCAAATTATAACTTGGGGATTTTCTGAATTGTGCCGTCTAAAAGTTGGTGACGCCTTTAAATAAATGTAACCCCCTCTACTCTCCGGAATTTGAGCTAGGGCTTAATTTACACTCTTCGGAAATAGTTGGTCTTGGCTTACGCATATTTGGTCGCAAATTCTCTTAACTTAACCTTATTCACTCTCAATTTCTTTCAATCTGTAGTGAAGACGAACGAATAAATTTAAAAGCTAACAAAGAGCATGGCAAAGGGTTAAAAACCTTAAAATTAATTGTGGTTAAATGCACTTTCGTAAAATATTTGATAACTGATGCCCAGCACTTTAGATGTGTTTAACAATTTTATAATTCCAAACGATTGATGTTTGATCCATCATTATAAATTTCCTTCTATAAAAATAAAATATTTCGGCGCATCAGATATTTTGATTATATATTATACTGCACTTGTTCCAAATTTCGAAATATGCAATTCAATGTATGGCTTGCATTTTCTTTTCACAACTTCCTTCCTGGCCCTCAATTACATTTTGATTACTTCGTATTAATAACAGCGGAACCAATGGCGAGTTCACGTTTAGTAATTTAATGTAGAAACTGGGATTTTAATTAAACTTTATAAAAGCAGTCTGATTTTTAATTTAAGCGTTCGACCTAAAGTTTAAAGTAATTTATCACCGAGACACTCGACTGCATAATTTTTTTAATTACTTTTTATCGTTTTTAGATCTCGAATAAAAAGGTATTAATGGGGTGTTCAGTAAGCAAAATCAAACACAGCGCTTTAACGAAGTTGATGATTAATTACTCCATTACTCAGTTAAAAAGATTATTAAAAGATTTTTAGGGGTTCTTAATTGGATAGCAATTGTGCAACCAATTTTCCGATAAATTTTCTTATTGGATTAATTCCAGCCAGAAATGTAGTTGGCAATGTAGATTCGCAAAAAAGTGTGCCTTTCACCATAAATATTAATTAAAAAAAGCTTGCCTAACATAGATTGCGACGATTGTCCATGCTTTGTTCGACACTGTTTCTTATTTTTGAACTGGGAAAAACCATCTATGTGTTCGATTTCATTATTGCATATGGATAATATAAGTAATTAAGGGTCAAAAGAGAAATATTGTGAATGCTGGGGAAAAGTTGGGACAGGAAATAAACAAAAAATAAATGATATTTGATAGCGACCTAGGATCAACACTTTATTGCCATGGCCAGTCCTAGAATATATGAGTGATCCTAATGTAACCAGCCATAAGCGTTGTGTGCCAAATATATAACCTTATTTGCTAGTTGCTCATTAGGTAGTCCATATGCCAGGTTTATTCAGCGGGTTCAATTTTTTTTGAAAAGGTCTTGGCAGTTAGGGTAGGGCACCACTAATTTTTTTTTTAATTATAAATGATTATTGATCCTTGAAAATAGGGTAATAAAATTTACAAAAATACGCTGTAGAAGAACGTCGAAGAATTTTGAATACACAGATTAGTTAATATCTAGACTATAATTTACCAAAATAAACATCAAGATTAAAAATAACTAATTTATAAAAAAATATTGTAAACTTACACTAACTCTTTTAGAACAATTAATCCTAGTAAGTATAAGTATATAATCATGTAACTTGGTCAACTTATTGAACAATATTTTTATTTTTAACACAGTCATTTAAACATAAAAGGCATCTAGCTTAGGTATGTATTATTCAGCCGGTTCCGATGTTTTCTTATAGTTAAAGAAGCCCGGGAAAACGGCCTTTCTGCCGGTACAGATGTGGCTTGGACGCTGAGAAAATCCCTCGCCATCGCACTCAAGAGCGGAAACTGAGAATCATGGTCCTTTCACCATTGTAGTACATCTGTTGTCTTGTCAAATCGTGGCAAGGAAATATAGTGTTGAAACTCCTCCATCACTCCTTCGCTAGGCGATGATGATGACGCCACCTGATACAGAGCATCAAAATCAATTTTAAAATCTGAGTTTAAAGAGTCTTTGTCATGATCAGGTTCTCTACAATTCTTTACCCCACCTGGTAGCCTCAAAAGTTTCTAACTTATGCCGGGAGTCCAAAATTAAGACTACGGTATATATCCAATTAGTTTTTGGTAGCGTTTTAGAATTTTATCACGGGCTGTGTGAAAAGCCATAATAAGCTCTTCTACCACTTTGTTTCGGTCGGCTTTAAGGTCCCATTCAAGAATTTTACTTTCAAGTTTGTCAATTAAAAGATTGATTGATACAATAGCCATTGGCAACGTAGCATATTTTTTCCCTTGTAGTTTTTTGTTAAAATTTTAAGGTTTATCAAAAATTTATGGACTTCTTCAAGTGTTGTCCATTCATTTTCTGTTACTGCGAATTTTTGTAGATCTGCATTTTGACATACGAAATTGAGGCCGTTTGTACATTTCAGTGCAACTGCTAGCATGTCATCACTGGAATTCCACCAGGTGCATACATCTAACACAGGGCTAAGATTACTTGCATTCCTAGTTGCTTCACAGGCACTTCTAAATCTTCTTAAAAGCTGCTCTGAACGTTTGATTTTTGAAAAAACAAGCCTTATTTTGCAAATTGCGTTAGAGTTGTCATCAATCTCTTCAATTTGATTTTCTATGTCATTTTCGTCACTGCTATCATCAGAGTCATCACTAATTTGTTCTTCGATAATGGTCGCTGTAGTCGTACTCTCTAATTCTAAAGTATTGAACAAATCTTGCACAGCTAGGTTTAATATATACCCAAAACACCTAAAGTGACAGTCTTCTATATTCAATTGTGGTATAAGGGTCTGAAGCTCTTCAATAAAAGTTATGTTTGCCGAAGCATTGTCAACTGTTATACCTTGAATTTTATTAGTTAATTGTTTTTCTTTGAGACATTGGTAGAAAGTTCCTGCGATATCTTTCCCTGTATGTTATGCAAGTTATGCCATAATAAGATCTTCATTTAAAAAATATGTTCCAATAACATTCGCGATAATTAGAATAATTAATTAAATATTTGACATTTTTATCTGCGATACTTCGGGGCTTTTGAGATTTGAGACGAGACTTTTTGAGAGTCTCGTCTTGTCTCGCAAGGAGAATTTAAAGTATCGTCTCGAGTCTCGTCTCTAAAGCGAGACGAAACGATACGAGATTCTCGCAAACGAGAATATCGTAGGCATCGCTATTAAAATCATATATACGTATAGCGATATACGGTAATTAATACAAACGACTTACAGTCGTTAATTAAAAATTCATTAAATTAAAATGATATAGCACGCCAATTCGAGAACTAAGGTCATTAAATAAATAAAAATTGATTTTACTTAAATGCGGTCGAGTTGCAGATACTGCGCTTCCTATGAAGTACTCACCACCATGTGACTAACCCAAACTAACCCTGACAAAAAAACTCGGTACGGCTAACTGCCGGCAGGATTAGCTAGGTCAGCATCGAGAGGAGGAAGTGTTACCTTACAAAAGGAATTCTATCCCATAGAATGAATTCTGACCCACAGAAGGACCTTTAAAAAGGAGGGGTCACCACAGTAGTTCATTACCAAAGTTTATAGACCATATGGCCGATAATTTTAGACAATAGACATTTTACCTAATTTGCTTAATACGGCAATGACACAATGAGGAGGTAGTTAGACCTGAGGATCAAAAATGGTAAAGATAAATCCCGATACAGAAAACGGTCTGCTCGCTTTGAGTGTTCAGGCAAGCAGGTCTATCAATCGTCTCATCAACGAATATATACCACCTTCGTCAAGTGGCGCATTAAACGGTTATACCGTACTTGTCAAGCAGGTTCGAACACCTAGAGTTAGATCACGAGAAGTAAGGTAGCGAGAGTATCGATAACATAAATCAACCAGTAAAAGGAGAAAATCGTAACATTGTATAACATTTTCAACTTTACATTGACTGATCAAAGTTCGAAACAATAGTTGTTAATACATCAACTTAATATTTTAAAAGAAATATAAATGATACCAATTTTTTAAACGTTAAAATGTATTCAGGAATTGTTTTAACATTTGACCTCATTCATCAAAATTAATTGGTACATTATATTTCACATTATTTTTCTCAGCATTACTGACAACAATTATATAATATTATTAATTGCGTGTTCGCTGTCTATGGTACTGTGAAGGTACCTGGGCAAAAATATATTTATTTTCTGATATTACCTATTAGTTTTGCAATATATGAAAATATTAAAATTGCCTTGTACACATTTTTGGCTTAAGCCTGGAAAGCTGTTAACACAAGCTTGCTATGGACATTGTCATTTCTGCTTTTTACAGACACTAAGCAAGTTGGCTAAACTTAGCAATTCAGACAACAATATTGCTTATTACTTTTCATAATTTAGATTTATCATAATAACTTTGCTTAAGAAAACAACACAAATTGCTTGGAGCTACATGTGTTTGTCGTTTTGAAGTTGTATTCTTCACAGTTAATAAATCAGTTTTCTGTTTACCCATTTAGTCCTACTGTTATTTTACATGGACGCTGTAAACCTACTCATCCTAGCAACACTCAACTAACTCAAACATAGATGGCGCCACGGTTAATTTCGATCATTAAGATTGACGAACAAAATCATAAAGCAAAATTCCGAATTAATCGAGTGACTGTGCTGTATTTTTGTATTTATCTTATTACTATTTTGAGCTCACTGATCATGGCTAATTGGAGGTAAGTTTATTTGTCAAATTAGGTAATTTGTACCACATAACCTCACGTTTCAGTTCCTATGAAGTACTCACCACCATGTGACTAACCCAAACTAACCCTGACAAAAAAACTCGGTACGGCTAACTGCCGGCAGGATTAGCTAGGTCAGCATCTGTAGTACGAGGGCAAATGCGTGTCCGTCCTTTTAAAAGGATGGTAGGTTTATACACTACTTTCAGGTAATTTTTTTATTTTTTTTAGTTATTGGAAAAAGCCTCTTACTTAGGCTGAGCTGCTCAAAGAAATTGAAAAAGGCGACGATGCTGACGTTCCAGAGAGAATAACCATTTTCCACCGGAAATGCCAACGAAGGTGGTGAGACTGACGAAGATTCGGGGGACGAAAATATTGACGATAGCAGTAATTTGCCGGGTTCTCAACTAAGTGCTGAAGTCAAGTCTGAAATAGAGGTACCATCAAATCTGAAAATGACTGGGAAACTAACGATGACGAGCCTCTTCCTACATTTGTTGAAAGAAAACCGTAGTTCGTTAAATCGTTTGATTATCAGAAAGTTGACTTGGAAGAGCCTAATTTTCCTAATTGGGAGCCTTTGACGTCTGTGCATAATGATATTTCTCCTGCAGCTATTTTCCAATTGTTTTTTTACATGGAAGAGATGGATAAAATTCTCTATTTCATCAACCTATTTGCTGGTGAAGGAGATATTACTGAAGATAAACTTTTTCTTTTATGGCTGTTTTGCTACTTAATGGTTACGTACCTCTTCCGCGTAAAAAATGTTCTGGCAAAACAGGGCCGACGCTAATATTAAACTGGTATGCGATGCGATATCACTTGATCGCTTTCAATTTATTATGAGCAATATCCATTGCCATGATAACAGTACACTAGATAAGGCCGATAAATATGCAAATATGAGACCCTTATTTGATATCCTGAAAAAAATTTTTGATCATGCTCCGATTGAATAAAACCAAAGCATATTGATGAATTAATGGTTCCCTACTTCCAACGCCATAGTGGAAAACAGTTTATTACGGGAAAGGCTCATCGATGAGTTTAAAAATTCTGGATTGGTTCCTTGCGTTTAGGATACATAGTTCATTTCGATCCCTATCAAGGCTCCTCTACAACACTGCCGGAAAAATATAAGCCCATGGAACTTGGCCAACTTATCCTTTGATAACTAGTTTATATCACTCTTCTGCTGGAACAGAAAGTAAGGGGTATAAAAGCAACAGAGACCATGAGGGAGAACAGAATTCCACAATCACCTTTATCAAGTTGTTATATACAATCTCAAATTATAACTCTCTTTACTACTTGTATTCTAGATAGAACTACTGCTAAAAACTGATTTGAAATTGGACGCGTTGCTATTCAATTTAAAGATAAAAATACTCGGCAGATGGCGCTGAACGACAGAATGCTTTCATATTAAGAATTGCCAAATAAATAAACTACAATCAGATGTATACCTTGAAATTCGGTCAACACTAGTCATCGTAATAGTTCAACCAGCACCGTCTGCAACCAAACACCTAGACTAGCTCGTTTCGAGGTGGTTCGAGCTTAATCTTTTCCCACTATCAAGTTCCAAAATGATGTACCTGGATATGGAATTAGATCAAAATAAGTAAAAGTCCAAGTCGAGGTTGGACGCCACCAAGTTTACTTTTGGTGGCAAGCCCTATCGTTGTTTATACGGATACAGTAAAAAAAAACTTGGGAATAAAAGAATCAGAGTTCAAATTCAAATATCAAATTAAGTAAATAATTACTTGTCGAAGCCTACGCTACCTGCACAGTTACTACTCAAGATCTAGATTCTCAAATTCACACAAAATAATACCAGATATGTGAAGTCAATACATTTATTTTGGAGTAAAAATAAGAGCAAGCTCCTCTAGCCTTGTAGGGAAATTAAAGAAATTACTGCACTAGAGATTATCTATTATCTATAAATATAGCACCCTTGAGAAATAACTAATGGAACTATGCCGGCGTAGCTACACTTCACAAAAGGAATCATAGATATGCTCTAATGAATTGTGATGATTTATATTCTAAAGAAAATATTAAAGCGATTTAGGATAATGTTTGAGTACTAAAGTCTGTTTAAATTTAAAAGTCTCTACAGCGAAGTTATAAATTCCGTCACAACATTGTCAGGTAAACGTTAATATGGATTTAAAGTAAAACTCATCTTGAAAATAGACCTCCTGTAAAATTATGTCCATAAATTGGCCATCATCCCTCTCTGTAAATCCAGCAGCCCAATTTCGTCAGGTTTCTAGTAAAAAGTGGTTCTTTCTACCCTACAGGAAATCCGCAATTAGAACCCCGCAACTAGAATCCAGCTACTGGAAACCCGTTACTAGACTCCAGCTACTTGAATCCCGCTACTAGAGTATAGTTACTAGAACCCTAAAACGAAAATTAATCCATAGCAGCAACATAACATGAAATTAACAGAAATGACAAAACTCGGCCCCAAAATCTAATTGAAATTCTACATTCAAAACAACTTAAAACAGCTTACCCATAACTGGAGTTCACGAAATCACGAAAACCTTCCTGGTTATCTTGAAAAGATAAATGGGCTTATTGCCATAACGGCGGTTGCTAGAAATTACTTCTACAATATAACCCTCTCTCGAGAGTCTCAAACGGCTTCCAGCCTATTTCATCTACGAAATGGATCACTACTCGAGAGCTACCTCTTCACCCAATGAATTTTCTTCGGCTGATCACAAAACTAAATCCTCACAGAATCAACAACAACCGTTTTTCTTCTGTTTTCCCTCATCCTACTGGATCAATAAACAGAAAAAAATCTGTAATCACGTCAAAAACTATCGACTGACATTCAACTAAAATCCTTAAATGTCACTTCGAATACTGCTGTCAAAATGCTAGACAGGTTCGAACTTATCGAGAAAAAGACAATAGAGATGATTAACCAAATGATATTCCTTCCTAAAATGACTTTAAAAAAGGAGAATTTCCACCCGAGTGATGTAATTATCATTGAAGATTAACTTTTTAAAAAAGTAATTTTATTCAAAATAATTCTACACAAAAAGTTTTGACTATCAAAATAACTACGATCTGTATCTTTCGAGAATTAAATGATAAGTAAAACGTAAAATGTAATTATGTGACCTAATGATATAAAATGCCGATTCTGCTAACTTATAAATATTGTGTATACAATTAATAGCAATTTTTATTGCTTTTTATAATAGTAGTATATAGCCTCAATATTTTTAAAATATTTTTTTTGCATTAAATTATGTGCATTTAGTAAGAATTTGAAGAAAAAAAAACTTTTCGCAAAATATATAGTTTCAGATCTAAATGGGTTGATTTAAATTTTGACACTTCACATTAAGTGCAATTAATTTCAAGACGTTTCTTAAAAATAACCTATATATACGAATAATGTTAAATTGTGAACACTTTATTTTTATTTTATGAACTTTGCCTTAATTTCTATTTTCAATTATGCTTTTTCAATGTAGAGCACAGGAAACATCCATCTAAATTAATCCACAACGATGCATCTATTTTCTTCCCTTAAATACAACTACCGACAAAATTGAAAATAATTGAATTTCTATGTGAAATTCAATAAGAAAAGCAAACAGAAACGTAAATTTTCGCTTCCCACAGAGAAAATTTATTTGATTGGTCTTTTGCTTTCCCCAAAGCAAATAAATAAATATCACCTTAGCCGGAAACTTTTAGCACGGAATTCCGGAGACGAACGATTTATTACTGGGTTGAAGTTGAAGTGGAAAACCCAGATATATAACGTGGTCTTTAACTTTAGGGTCTATTTTATACAGCGAAAATATGTTATCAGGAAAATTTACGCGTTTACAATGAATCGTTTAAAATATAATCTTTATCCTTATAATTTATTTAAATCTATATTATTGTATCAAGTTATTATCTGAAATTTATCACTTATGCATTTCATCCAATAGATTCGAGTGTAGCTGGTGAGACCTTGATGCGTTATGATGAAAATCGCATTCTGTAACAACATTATTTGTAAGGAAATAGAGATCATTTAATAAAACTCTCAACCATCGATTTGAGAGAAAGAAAATTGCTTTTTGCTACCATCGCATTGAGCATAGGGCGTGCTTTTAATCCTAGGAAAAAAACAAAGGGCGAATATAGCCTAATAAAGGTAATACCATCACTTACCTTAACTGGCGATATTAGGTCCTAAATTTTCCTACATCTTTGCGGAAATAAAGTGTTCTTTTTATTCTTTCTGTGTAACTTAACCTCAAAAAGCTTTTTCGCTCGCCTGGCAATAAAGATTTATTTTCTCTAAGGTAGGGGATCTAAGCGCATTTGGCAAGATGTTTTAAAAATTTTCACGCCTAACGTTTCTTAATGCAAATTTAACACATTAAAGTCTAAACTCAGGGTTTAGCATCTCGATTCAGATAGTTTTACCTCTAAAATTAATTATTATTGTCTATATTTTGATATTAACATTTGAATTAAGAATTTAGCGTTTAACGCTTAAATCTGGATTTGAAAAAATGAATTCGAGCTAAGCTTCATAAAGCTGCTAAACCAGTTTTCATAGTTTCGCAAAAAAAAAACGTAGGCAGTGCTAAATTCATTCAATGCATATCGAGTTAAGTTCGGATATAAAATGTTGATCAAAAGTAATTGCTTTCTCTGACTTTCAAAGGCGTTTGTCGTACGTACAGCAGTATTAGATACAATATTCATATTGTGGATCCAAATTTTGTTGCTATGAAATTGGGTAGAGTGGGAATTAGAGATAACATAAACACGATGTAACAGTCTTTTTTGGCCGACCGACCATTTAGTGTAAAGATAGAAGAAGAACTTTCTGCAGGGTTTGTAATGTGTTTGGATACACCACATGGTAGTGTTTTGGTTCCACTTATCTTTACAATTTACATTAATGATCTGGCAGGTTTTGTTAAAAGTGCTAGGATCATTATTTATTGTGATGACACTACAGCCGTTATCTCCGATCTAGATTCAATTAACCTACAACGAAAAGTCCTTTCATGTCTAACTGAAATCAATGATTGGTGTGTATACAATAAACTCATGCTAAAGCTGATGTGGCCGAAATTTGCTATAAGTATAGAAAACCAAAAAAATTTGTTTTAAAAGTAAATCTATTTCGTGCTCGAATTCAGCTAGATTTCTTGGGATAATGATTGATAATCATATTGACTGGTCTGAACATATTGTTACTGCTTGTAAAATATTATGGACTAACTAACTAAGGAAGTCATTGGATTTATGAATGTATACTACAGCTCTGTATACAGCGTACTTAGTTACTGCATAATACCAAGGAGTATGGCCGGATTGGCCGGAGATTTGGAGACAGTGTTCGCGATTAAAAAACGCATTATTCCATTTTAGACAATCATGTCGAAGCATCTTTGGAGTAATGTTTTTTATACAGTTTCGGAGTTTGAAACCTTTTTAAAAGCTCACAAGTAATATTCTGAGCATTACACATAGTGCAGTAAGGCTATTATTATTATTTTTTAAAGTGTAATTTGTGAATGTTTATAGGAATGATACTAATTATATCTAAATATGTATTATACTTTTTTGCAGTGTTGCGTATTATTTGCTATTTTATAATTATTTTGATAAATTCCTGCTACGCAAGTTGATTTTTTAAACATACTATAGGCTTGTTTAATTAAGTGTTTTTTAACGTGTTATGCTATGTATTATAGTTTTTAAGACAAATAATGAAGAATTTGAGTTTATGTATCATATACCTATTAAACATAGACAGACTTTGCTTTTACATACATATTTAAAATCATACATATATTTGCCGGATAATTTGCCGATCTCAGTAATTAGCAATACCGCTGGTCCCAATACCCGCCAATTATCGAGAATCTACTGTACTTTTCGTATAGAGTCGGTATCAGCGCAAGCAAAACCAAACTATTTAGTAAATTTGCCATACTTAATGGCTGCCTTAATTGGTAATTAGTGCTATGTTGTTGCATTTTGGTAAAATCGAAACTATTTATGTGCTTTTAAGTGCGTGAAATTTGTACCTAATATTTCGTTGCATATTTGGATATACAATTTATATTATTCTGCTTATTTTTAAATACGTAAAACTATTTATTTTTGAGTTAAAGACCTGCTGCTCGGCGATTTGTGTACGGCACATTTTATAATTTTTTTTTCGTATTTCTTAACTTTATTCTTTATAGTTCACGTTCCCCTACTTTGTTTCATTTTGAAAGTACGTCGACGTACTTTTCCGTTTCCGAAAGTATGGGCACGTACCATCAAAACGAAACACTATCAATAAAAAGGTTAAAAATTGGTATTTTTTTATAAATATTTCGTTGCACAAATGTTGTACGACCTTCTCGATGCCAAAATCGAACTGGGCATACCCAAAAGCTTCCTCCGAAAGTATTCGAAACGACACAGATCATTAATCAACGAAATTCCCTATTTCGTGGACACATAGAAGAAAAATGTTAATTTTTTATACGAAAATTATACTTTATCGAATACCTCTCTTATTTGACGTCCTATCGAAAAATTGTATTGAGGCTCTTCGATCGACCCTGAGACGACACAAATACTTGCGATTTCAGATATCTATCGAAAAAATGAGGAAAATATAAAAATCACGGTTGGCCGATTTCTAAAAAAGCGAAAAGTCGCACGATCGAATGGAATACGGCACGTTAAAGTACCCAATGAGACCTATCTTTTCCCAATTTACCGTTTACTTCTAACTATTACCGTTTTCGAATTATAGCCAATTTAATGAAAATCTCGAATTTTTCAAAAAAAAACGGAAATGGTTAAGAATGTACAGGTTTTTTTTTATATATTGACCCCCCTTTATCTTTTTTATTTGATGTTTCTGAAAAAAGTGTTTAATACAAAAGTTTAATCGTGTAAAGAAAATTTTTAGAAAAACTATTTTTTCATCTACAGGGTGTTCCAGAAAGTCTGGGCGTGGTCATATTTTCTTATATCAAATTGCTACCCCACTTTTTTATTAGATTTTTGTATTCTCCATACAAATTCTCCATACAATTCTAAACATTTTACCTAACTTTGACGCATAAAAAGATATTGACTAAAGAAAGTTGCGTTTTTTTTTAATTAATAATAATTAAATAGGTAAACATAGGTACTGGCCTTAAACTGGTTATTCACCATGATTGTTTTAATCTCAGGTACACTTTCTATCCATGTCATAAAGAGATGAGGAATAAATGCGATTTTTTTTTAAGAAATATAATATTATTATTATCATCTACTACAACCATTTACAACTGTTCAATGTGCCCACCGTTCATTACTGTTGACAATAAATTGAGAATGATTCTCATTGGTGTCCTGAATGGCCTCAATTATTCTTGTTCGTAAAATCTCTACGTTTTCCGATGCAGTTTCATATAATTGACTGTGCAAAAATCCCCATAGGAATGAATCAAGCGGCGTCAAGTCAGGGCTATTCGGCGGCCATCTAATAATAATAATAAACATCTTTATTTCTGATTATGTTATACATTACACTCTGAAAACAAAGAAAAAACATACAAAAACAAAAAGAAAATGCGTCAGGATAAAAAATTAATCAAAATAATTGAGCCTTTTAGCTTACATATTTTTCTATAGAATATGGTTCCATCTCAATAAAAATTTGTTTCAATTTAAGTTTAAATTGCTTAACATTATTTATTATTTTTAAATCATCTGGCAAATTATTAAATATCTCGAGGCACATAATAATATAACTAGTCCCTTTTTCAGTGCGTGTCAATCTATGTATTGGATAATCGGTCCAGTGCGACCAATCCACGTTTGGTATTTCCCATTAATGTAATTTATAACCGGAAAAACTTTGTGCGCTGGGGCTCCATCCTGATGCCATATAATTTCGTTGTATTGACGAAGTGTAAGTTGTCCAGAAAATTTTCTACATCATTGGTCAATAAATTTAAATATTTTCCTCCATTTAAGAACCTGTCAATAAAAAATGGCCCAATAATTTTATTATCTAAAAGCCCACACTACACATGTAACGATCTTCGACCTTGTATTTCAATTTCCCTAGTTACTCGAGAGGTTTGAGTTACCCAAAATCTTACATTTGTCCGGTTATGAATCCCTGCAGTGCTGAATGTGCACTCGTCAGACCATAATGTTTCTTTAAAAAAATTGTTGTCATCTTTTAATAATATCATTTCTTGACAAAACATAATTCTTCTTTTTATCTTGTGTTAATTTTTGCACCGGTAAGAAACTGTGGCTGATATTTCCTTCTCGCTGCACATGCATTTTTATTATTCTTATAGAATATCCGAAGAATATCGCATTTTTCCGCATCTGTGTATGGCATTTTCTAATGGCATTGATGGAAAGTCTACCTGACATTAAAACAACAGTACCTATGTTTACCTAATTAATTATTATTAATTTAAAAAAAAAACGCAACATTCTTTAATCAATATCTTTTTATACGTCGCAATTAGGTATAGGGTTTGATACATAAAAAATTTTTAGAATTGTTAGGAGAATACAAAAATCTAATAAAAAAATGAGGTATCAATTTAAAATAAGAAAATATGACCACGCCCAGACTTTCTGGAACACCCTGTAGATGAGAAAAATATATTTTCTAAAAATTTGTTTGAAACCATTAAACTCTTGTATTAAACACTTTTTTCAGAAACATCAAATAAAAAAGATAAAGGGGGGTCAATATATAAAAAAACCCTGTACGTGTTATTAACGTAAAAATAGAATCTTCAAAATCATATACATGGCGGCGAAATAAATTATTTTCCAAAATTTTTACCTTTTTCAAAATTTCTCCGTTATTTCAGTTCGGACAAAAAATTTCATACAAAACTTTTTATTTAGAATTACGAGAAGTTTAATCGACCTTAATATATATTTTTCAAAATCCTCATAATAATTGAGATAATCAGGTATAAAAAACATTCTTTTGCAATTTTCCCATTTTTCCAAATATTCTGGGGGAGAGGGGGGTACCTACCCTCGCCTTTCCGACTGATGACCCCGTAAATCGGAGTCATCCGCTCTCAGAATTTCACTCCGAGCTCCCAGTTAGCGAGAATCTGCGAAAAACCATGCGTTTTTAAATTAGCCCCCCCGAGCCCCGGCACTCAGAAGTGGAAGGTAGCCCCCCACGTGGTTCTTCTACTATTAAAATTTCGACCCCGTAGGTCATCCTCTTACACCGGACCCTACCGGTTAAAAACCGCGCGGGAGCCTATTTCTGGAATAGGTTCGGTAGATTTAGGTGCCATTCTGGGGTTATATTTTAGGAGCCAAAAGAAAAATATGGATTGTTTTAAAGTTTCGATATCGAAAAATTTTGGTTCTCCTAAGCATCTACCGCGGAACCTATCGGTGGTAGGTTTCCTCCGTTGACAGATTCGAACTCGCCGTCATCGAAGACCCCTCTAGCTGAAATTTTAGCCTTCTCGGTCGAAGAATACCAAAGGATCCTAAGAGACTTTGGTACTTCAGGTTTTTTTTTTGGATTCCCGCCGGCGCCGCTTCCCTTCATCCATGTACCGAATACTAACTCGCTAGCTCGCTCGCTCACCTAAAAAGAAACCGGTAGGAGCCGGATTTCCGGTAGGTTCCATATACCAAAAGAAAAACCATCTTCCAAATATAAAAATATGTTCCGAACCGTTTTTCTTTAAATTAAGATTTAGCAGTCCAAAGCGCCGATTTTCCATTTTCAAAAGCTGTAGTCGGCTTCTACTGCCAGTAGGAGCCTGGGATCAAAAGGTGCAGAAATTTCTTTTTAGGTCTCACCCTAAGGCGAGCATTTTTGGTTCTCGTTCGAAAAAAATCACTTTTTGACCTCGTCCGTCTGTTACCGCGGAACCTATTTGCGATAGGCTCCCATTGACATCATCATCGTTTTTCTCGACCCCAAAAACCCTCGAGTCTCAAATTTCGTCTAAATCCAAGCATGTCTCGTGTTCGGTCATGCCAAGCTCACGTTCCTAGTTTTGTGGGAACTTATGCTTAGTATAATTATGCCTCAAAAGTGTTGCATTCCTGATTGCAATGGAAACTATAAAAGTGAGTCTTAAGTTCATGCTTTCGGTTTTCCAAAGGACGTAAGTTTATTTATGTTCTTTTAGGGAACTGTCAAACAGACCCTCTTCAGGGGATTGGTAAATACAGGCAAATGGCAGATGGTTATTATCATATTACTGTGCGACAATTAAATGAGACAAAGAAGAGACTTTTTTTCCAAAAATATAAAAAATGTATTATACATAAAAATACATATCCTGAATTTTGGCGCATGTGTAAGGGAGACAGGGGCCTGCCTGCATTTAACACTACACTTAGTATTAAACCAAAACTCAAACATAAGTTTCGGAATTTGTCGAGAAGTCTATCATATAGCTAGCGTTCATTAAAATCAGTTAACTATTGATAGTTTTCATAAATATTAGTGTATGTATCTCCTTATATTATTAAAATTGCATGGCCTACATAGACGACGTCACACGACTAGCACTAAGGCCTTGCCATTGAATGGATATTGGCTCATTTCCTTGAATCTCATGTTATGGAATTGTGCGTCATCTAATGTAGTAACTAGAGAAATTTGTTTTACCAGTTGATATCACACCTATTCTCTACTTTTAGTCTTTGGGAGAGGCAGCTGGTAGTTGGTAGTTTTCTATCAATATATTCGAATTGTGTAGTAAGTAATATCTAATTGCATTCATATAGGAAAAAAGTTGGTGATTGTTATTATTGTGATCGAGATGCTGAAACTGAGTGAAATCAAAATATATACTTGACAATGCATATCAAAGTGAAACTCCCATTCAGTAAAGGAAACACTTCATCAAAATAGGAAACGAGCATATATACGCTAGTTCAAATGCAGGGAGTAATTAAGTTACACCGTAGTTTCCGACTTGTGTTATAACGCCTCTCTGTGCATATATACGCAAAATGGCAACAGAACATTCCGGCAAAATGAGTTCGGGCTACTACACGCTATAATTGCCGAGGAGAAACTGCGAGATAACCATTGTTTTTGGTATCGTTTGTGCTGCGGGAATATTGGCAGCTAGTTTAGGCATATTGGAATATTTTTGCTTAAAAGCATAGACGGCTCTCAGAGAAAATGGTGTTTCAGGCAGATCAATGTCCATAAAAGTTTTCGCTGATAGTCACGCCACAAGCATGTTATGGTTGGTATGAGAAACATAATAATTTTGGAGTTCCTCATTGTAATTATGTTTATCATATTATCAAAATCAAACTTTTCAAGAGAGCAATAATAGTGCAATGAAATATTACAAATTAAAAACAATTCACATTTATATCACTGATAGGCGTTGCTGGGGGCAGGATCCTGGGAATATCTGCCGTGAAAATATCTGTAAAACAGGTAGATCTCGGCCACATGTCTGCGGTGTTCCAGACTATCCAGATCCCGAATTAACTCTGGGTCGCCGAAGAGATGCACCTCTCTTCTGAATGGAATCCAGCAGCTTTAGGGTGTACTTAGGTGCAACATCGCAGATGTGTGAGCAATATTCTAAGCACGATCTTATTTGCGCTTTGTAGAGCAAGAACAGCTGTTGCGGTGTATAGAGTTTTTTTGTTGCGAAACAGCGCACCAAGCTTCTACCAGGCTAATTTTGCGATATTAGTAACAGGGTGGTAATGATACCAAGACATAGTGCTGTTGATCCAGACACCCGGTAGTCCGATTGATGAGGATGGAGGAAAGGTCGACCCTACCATAATGATGTCAGGGCTCGCCGTATTCGTTTTCATGGTGAAGGTGGCTGCTTTCTGTCGCCCCAAGTTCAAACTTTCTCCCGATCATGATAAATTGTTGTAATCTGCTTCTCTGTGCGTTGATAAGTCTCAGTCGCTGGTAAAGGTTATTCTGATCTAAATTGGGAGACAAGGGTAGATACTGGAGTTTAATATGAAGAAATATGAGTCATTTAAAAAAGGAAGCAGTTCTAAACCAAGCATGTATTTTTTATAAATTAAAGTAAGCTATGATTCTACAGGTAAACCGAAGCAATTTTGTGTCGACCAGACAAATTGAATCAGAAGAAAACTTGCCTGCATTGCATTGCAAATGTTGTTAAATATTAAAGTCAAATAATTTCAAACGTTTGGGAATTCATACTTCTCACACATTACATCCTGACGATGCAGAGAGAAGAGTTACTTTTTGCCAATGGCAAAAGCATCAAGTAACATTAAATCTTAATTTTTAATCACATTTTCTGGACAGATGAATCAAAATTCACAAACTCTGGTTTATTCAACAGAACAAAGAACATGTTGGGGCTGTAGAGAATCCCAGAGAAAAAAGTTAGTCTTCATATCAGGATTTCCATTAATGTTTGGGCAGGTTTGTTTGGGGACAAAATTTTAGGTTCATATTTATATGCTCATAATTTAAAAACAGACATGTACCTTTATTTTTGAAACAAATAATTTTAAGGATTTTTAATGGAAATCGCGTTGGCTAGGCTACCACATCTCTGGTTTCAATATGACGGAGCACCTTCTCATAATGGTAGAGATGATACGTGCATTTTTAGATCAACATTCTCCAGAAAGGTGGATAGGAAGCCGAGGTGTGGTGGAATGACCAGCAAGATCCCCTGATCTTACACCCCTGGATTTTTTATGGGATGTATTAAAAAATCAAGTGTATAAAATGAACCTTGTTGAAAATGTGGCACAGTTACGTGAAAAAAGTATAACTTCATGCCGATCTCTCGGCAGGTGATTAATTTTAAGAGCAGTAAGAAAAGTAAATAACAAAGCAATTAAATGCTTGAGGGCAAACGGCAAACTGTTCAAATAATTAAAATACATTTTAAAGACATTGCTGCTTTTCCATAATTTTATTATGTATCACTGCCGCTGCGCTGCCTTAATCCCGTCTTAATGTAGACTTGAAGCTTATTTACGTTTATTGTATCAGTTTTTGTCTGCTCAATTATTGTAAACAAATCACTGAATTCTGATATATTTTGGGAAACGAAACGTCCGAATGGCACTTGGGTAGCTATCAAATGTTAAGCTTTCGATGTATAAGAGTCCAAAATACGCAATAAAAAAAAGAGTTGATGATGGTGGCTCGAACATGAAACGTCAGAATTGAAAATGGGCAACTTTGCCTTCATTTAACAGACTTTTTATCTCTTATAGTTTCCGAGATCCCTGTACTTAGTCTCTAATTTGTAACACTCGCCGTGTATGTATATCTGTATGTATATATATATATATATACATACAG
>JAEQML010064896.1:0-21575 GCA_016904865.1 Pissodes strobi | reverse complement strand
CTCAACAAATAGAAACTAACCAAGTGCTAACCAAAACTAACCCAAATTTTTTTTATTTTGGGTTAGTTTTGGTTAGCACTTGGTTAGTTTCTGTTTGTTGAGCCCCCGTAGCGAGCGAAGCGAGCGGAGGGCCATGCATGAAGTGTTAAAATAATTGATGACTTATTTTTTGATTCGCTGTAACAGTCACGACATCTGACTAAATGCTATCGTGCACGTCACATATGAAGAAACGATCGGCATTGCCGAATGGACATCTTGCCTGTTACATGCGAATATGCTCCCAAGACATCTGTTCCCCTAACTAACTATTTAAGAACGGTGTCAATCATTATCTTCGCACACACACCGCTCGTCGAGCAATATAGGATGTGCTACTGCCATAAAAAAATCATTCACCTAAATAAAAAAAAGAGTAGAGACACTTATAGCACAGCTTATTCACTACCAGCTAGTCAACTCTATCGAAATCGGAAAGTTGGAGTGTCGGGCACTGCACCCTGAGCGGTTCAGTTCCACAGTTGAATTTAAAATGAATTTTCGCTTCAAAATACATGACAAATTCGTCCGAAGCCTCGGCTATCGCACTGGGGGTAGGAAATTTCGGATTTTTATACAATTGTGCGTTTTAAAATGGTTTTTAAACGGATTTTAGACGATAAAATAGTTATTTATGCAGCTAGTGTAAAGTGAACCTTTTTTTTTATGAATGGGAATATTGATAAAAAATTTAATTGAAATTGAATAAAAAAAAGGGTACTTTACACATGAGTAGCATACAAAATTTTTTCTACTACCGAAAAATATATGAAAAATCAAAAATATTATTAAATTACTAAAATAAATTATTTTACGCATTGCCCTAAATGTCAAAAAATATATCAGATTTACTTTACGCACTAGTGCGTAAAATAATTTATTTTACGCACTGCACATTAAAAAGCCTATTTTACGAATCTTAGAGAGTGCGTAAAGTGAGTACTTTACGCACGGTAGTAGAAAAAGCATATTTTAATTTAAACGAACTGTCAAAAGTATTATTCAGATGCCCAGGCATTTAAAACAATATTAAGTCATGACCCTCTTCTAAAATTTGCAAAACTAGGTTATTGACTTCCCAAATCAAAGGATGTCGCCGCAAGATGACTAGCTGGTAGTGAATAAGCTGCGCTTATAGCGCACCATTTTTCTAATGAATTTTGCTAACGAAACTACAGTAAACGTCTGGCAACAGTGTGCCTTCTTAAAAATCTTTGTTTTGGCTATTGTGACAGTTGCCAGTAAAAAGGAGGATGGATATTTACAAGTAAAATTTAATTTTGTTTAATGGGACTATGAGTCGCTTTAAATTAGGACCGAAACAAAACGGAGGTCTCTCGTTCGACGCAAATGTATCCTAGTTAATATTTTCACCCGAATTGATTTTCAGATGTGTTTTGTCTATATTTCTGGTGCTTTTGTGAAGTGGTGCTGAAAATTTGTGTCAAAACTCGAACTTTGAAGGCATTTTTTCGGTTCAAATGTAGCGGATCTTCCGACTTTTTTGGCTTAAACTACTATATAGGACACCCCCTTTCTAGTGAAAAAAGAGAATTTGCAAAATCGACAAAACCTATAATATATCACCAGACCCTACAAACCAAATAATATAAATAACCACACAGTTCGGCATCGGCAATTTCCACGCCAATGGCTAAAGCCGAAAATATGTAAAAAAATTAGGTGTTGGTCTAGGGTCGAAGTGTATTTAACATATCCTGCGACCAATCACGAAACTGCTTCCCCGCTAAAAATCAAGTAAACGTCGCACTGTTGCCTATTGTCGCGTATTTTAAATAGCTTGAAGGCGAATAAAATATAAATATTATAGTATACTTATTCCGTATTCCGTATTTCCCTGTGTAAATAAAATAGTAAATAATAGAAGACAGCAGTATTAAGGAAAATAACAAACTTAAGTATTCAAGTAGGAAATTTAAATATGTAAATTCACTATAGGAAACTAGACAGAAAATAAATTAGGATTATTGGGAAAAAAATGTGGCAGCATCTAAATATGCGAGGACATTTTTTGCCCGCATTCTTTTCGTCCAGGTTCTTTCATTTGGCAAACAGTATTTTCAACGTGGTATGGCCGTTGCCTGGCAATATTAGTTAGTCCACACGTAGTAGGAAGCAACCAGAATCGCTAGCAGCGCTGTCAGTTTAAAATAATGTAGGGGAAAGTCGGGTAAGTTGGCGAGGTTAAGAAAAAACAATTTATAACTTTTTTAAAGCACATTATAACCTCATTAATTTTTTCTGGTTGGTCAGCTACATGTTATTAATCTCAGATATAACATAAACTACTTACTATAACTAAGAAAAAAACGAAATTTTTGAAAAAGTTGAAACTCGTCATCTTACCCAATACGTCGGATAAGTTGACGATAGAATACGCTGTTAACATGACGAATCTGCGGTTAAGATGACGAATCAACAATAATCGCAAACAAAGTGGTGAATTGAATCAAAATTGCTGCATTCTTAATGCCACCACATTTGACAGGAAGTGCACTGTATCCAGTCCTCCGTTGATGGCTCTTTATACGCTTGTCACCTTCGACAAGCTATTACTTCACATTCACTCTTGCTTCTTTTCCTTTCTGTTTCACACTGTTCTTCCTCAGCTTAATTTTCCTCTCTTGATTAGCCTTTTTTTTTCTTGATTAGCTTTATTTTTTCTTTAGTTTATTCATTCTTCTTTTCCAAAGCCAGTCTTGCTTTCTCTTCTAGTTCGATTTTTAAAGGGGTATTGGTTATTATTCTAGCTGATATTTTCTTTCTTTTTACTACGCCCTCATTTCTATTAGCATTGAGAAAAGGTCTTATTTCTACTACTGATACTTTGCACTTTTCTGTTATTTTGGGTTTCTCATTGTCCGAATCTGTGGATTCTTTGTTACCGAAAATCTGCTGCTTCTTCTATATATTTTGAATTTTGTCAGTGTGTATGCCGCTTGGTCCTGCTTGATTTGGATCCGCTATTTGATTTGTAGGTTGGACTTCATTAAATAAATTTCATTTTACAGATTCCTTGGCTAATGTTTCTATTGGTTCCATATAATCCGGAGATATTTTCTCCACATCCCAAGGTTTTGGTTTTGCTAAATTTATAACGGGTTAATTGTCTTCAACGGCTGTATGATATGAGTAATTGGCTCCACTTCTAGAGATTTTGGTCTTACTAAATTAATAAGGGGTTAATTGTTTTCAACATCTTTATTGATATAATGTCTTATTGTAAATATTGGCGGGGCCAAGTCTACTGGCAGTGACGTTATTTATATCCCGTATTAACCCAAGTTTTTCGGTTATTAATGATGCTGCATCGTTCCTGTTAAATGGGAAAATACGGTTGCCTTTAAATCCATTAAGGGCATCGGTGATAGTATCAGCTTTTTCATAGGCTGGACGAAACAATTCACAAATAATTATGTCCGTTATTGTCGTACCTGGATGGTTTATCATTTAAGATTCGAATTCCTGGCTAAAATATGTCTTGAGCGGGCCAAAAGATGAGACGTCCATTGGCTGAAGGCAATGAGTAGTGTGAAAGGGGAATCCCACCATTATAGTTCCAGAATCCCTAGCAAAGTCGATAGCTTGGAGGGAAATGTGGCCGCGATGGTTATCTACAAACAGAATCACAGGATCTTGTAGAGTGAATTTTACGTATTTTTTGAAGTATTGTAGGTATTTAAGAAATATTTCGG
Source organism: Pissodes strobi (assembly GCA_016904865.1). Lineage (NCBI taxonomy): Eukaryota > Metazoa > Arthropoda > Insecta > Coleoptera > Curculionidae > Pissodes > Pissodes strobi. The sequence goes on along the minus strand of JAEQML010064896.1, from coordinate 17,820 downwards.
AGTCCATCCATCCGCTTTTTTTTTGGGCGCAACCTGATGAACCCACAGGTGCCCCATGAAGCAGCTCATCTTTCAATCTCATTCCAAATACAAAAAAGGCGGGATGTAATTTCCAGTAGCATTAGCAGCACATACAACTGTTATATTCGTTCCCCGCTCTGCGGATACAATCTTTGCCACTCGCCTATTTCCTTGTGGACTAACAACTTTTGGAAGTTTTGTAAGTACCGTGGAGACACCAGTTTCATCGGATATTTTCTGCCCTATACTGGTGTTTTTTGTAAACATCGCGAACAATTTCAGAAAGAACCCTACGGACACTTTATTTTATCCAGTAAGTCTTGCCAGCGACTTAATTCAGGTTTTCTTAAATTTAGCTTCCATTTTTTTACAAAAATAATAGCCCAATCTTTTCCGGCCATTCGTTTTTCAATATTAAAACGATTAGATATTCCGTTTCTTTTGGCAAATTGAAATGCTAATTGCCTTAGTTGTATTAAAGTAAGACCAAAACCCATTTTGTCGACATTTTTACGTATCCGTAGAGATCTAGCGATTGTTCTTCACTAAAAGTGTCTCTACATCTTCCCCCATGAACGGGCAACTCTTCTCCATTTCATTTTTTCTTCACATTTCTTCGTAGAGCGGCTTCGAGGATTCTGTAAACATCGGCAACACTGTTATAGGATTTTCCTTCTAGAACTTCGTTTATAGCCCTCTCAGTGTTATAAAGGTTATTCCATGATCGACGATTCGTTTTCTTTTGATATTTGGACATTCTGCAAAAAAAGGTAAATTTCAATAGAAATGTTAATACACCATTTTAGTCTGTCTCATCATCTTACCCGTCGCTTAGAAATAATGGATTATGCGATAAGATTCTTATAAAACATGCCAATTTTGTGATTATAATTATACAAACTATATATTTTGGTGTATATTACCTGCTCCGAGAATGCGACGGTTACTTTCAAAGTATTAAATGTCAAATAAGCACCATTTGATAGACCGCAGCGACACCAATCTCGTTAATATATTTATTTATTTATTTATTTATTTATTAAACAACAATGAAATACAATCAAATAATGAAAAAAAATACCTACAGCAGACAGGTGCAAGATGGACATTAAGTCTGTATGTGAGCAGTTGATGCCCCATACATTCAGCAAGCTTCACCTGACTGTATTATTTAAAATATGACATGGAAAAATGGCATTCGCTAGTAATAGTGTGCAGCCTTAAAACATACAAACAAATAAACAACAACTAAAAATCACAATCTGTCCTATAAAAATGGTGCCGACTGCCTAATTCGTTGGGTGTTATTTTTAATCTGCAAATTAAGTTTTCTCTTTATAAATATAATTTTTTTTGTTTAAACTGCATGGGCAACATGTTTAGAATTTTAGGAGTCACAAATGTTAGTTACCTCTGGGTAGAACTGTAATGTGAGTTGGGTAAAGCCAAGTTACAATTAGCAATATTAGCATTAACCCTTGTCAAAATAGAATGATTTATGAAATTGTCAAATAAATGACTACTAAGAGAAAAGCTCAGTACATTCTTAATGTAAACTTGAGTAACCGTAAAAACTCCATCCGGTTCAAATAACAAATCTGAAGAAAATCGCTTTGTTTTAAACAACATTGTTTTTAAAATATATTTCTGTGCAATATTGAGGATACTTAAAGCTTTTTTATGAGCTGCACCCCAACAGATTATCCCATAATTCAAAGAAGAGTCCACCAGTGCTTTGTAAACACTTATGATGGCATCATTATTTAATATATTACGTAATTCATAAAATTTGTAGATTAACTTTTTTAATTTATCCTTTATATGATCAGAGTAAACGTCCCATTTTAAAAATTGTTCAAAATAGACCCCTAGATATTTAACGCTCTTGACAGAACGAATAAAGCCAGAACATATGCAATCATGTGAAAAGTTACACTCAGTTGAATGGATTTTGATTAAACGATCGTTAGGTAAACCTGAGGGTAAACCTCTTCTGTTCATGGCAAAACACATAAAATTCGTTTTCTTAATATTTAATGTTAGAGAATTTAGATCCATCCATGCTTTCACATAAGACACTGACCTTTCAGCCTTTTCATAGACCTCGTTCCAACATTTTTCCTGTATATAGCAGAACAGTATCATGAGCAAAACAAACTACTTTACTTTCTGTTGTTACATTTGTTAGATTATTAATATAAATTGAGAATAAGATAGGACCAAGCACAGTACCCTGTGGAACACCATATTCCACCTTATTACAGGGCTATATATAGAGTTTAAATTGACTCTCTGGTATCTATTTGTAAGATAGGAACTAAACAAATCATATACCTTTCCCCTGATATCAATATTACTAAGTTTATTTAGTAGAATGCGGTGATTCACAGTGTCAAACGCTTTTCAGAGGTCCAAGAATACAGCCAACGGTTTATAGTTGCTGTTAAAGCACTCAATAACACACTTAGTAGTTTCATGAAGAGCATCCTCTGTGCCCACTTTTTCCCTAAACCCAAATTATTGTGAACTAGACATTATTTTGTTTTTATTTAAAAAGTTACACAGCCTATTTTTAATACATTTTTCAATTAGTTTAGTTTAGTTTAATTCTTTATTCAATCAATAAGTTACAATACATTAATGCATAAGTAACACAGGTACCCCAAATGGGGTATAGATCCGGTCAGTACAATATATACCTCGCATATAACAATGTAGATACATACAATATAACATAATATACAATTAATAAAAGCACATATAAGAATTAAAAGAGAGAATAACACATATATTATACAATTTTCACTTTACAACCCTATACAGACCAATCTAGCCCAATATGCCACCCAAACTGCCATCCTGAAAAAACTCATTCAAATCATAGTAGGCTCTTCCCCCAGAAAAGATTTAATTTTAGAAACAACCCTTCTTGCTGCTGCCTTAGGGCAAGCGGAAATGCGTTCCATACTTTTAAAATATTATGAAGTATATTTCTTTGAACAAATGAAAAATTGGGTCTTTCTGGTCTTAAATCAGCTTTGTATCTTGTTTCGTATGGATGCTCCACCTGTCTGTTAGCAAAGAGTGAGGAGTTATTTAGGAGGAATTTAACACATTCAAGAATATAGAGACTGTAAAGAGTTAGAAAACCAGTTTCCTGAAATGCTCTTCTACCCCATGCCCAGCACAATACGAACACATCGGTTTTGTAATAAAAATATTCTGTTCGATTCTACTGAGTTTCCCCAAAACGTTATACCATAGGCAATCCGAGACTGCACATAATCGTAATACGCTGTAAGAGCCGTCTGCCAACCAATATTGTTATTAATAATTCTGAGTGCATACCCATATTTACCAATTTCCCCTGCAAGTTGTTGTATATGGGACTTTCAGCACATTCTCCGATCCAGCTTAACTCCCAAAAATGACACATTTTCAGCTGCTTTTAATTCTGTGTCCTTGTAATCTAAAGAAAAGTCAGTTTCTGATTGAGAAAAGTGGATCAGCTGTGTTTTAGAAACATTAAGAAGAAGATTGTTAGCCACAAACCAGTTCCCCATGGAGTCCAAAGATTCTCTCATACTGTCCATGCATGCCTGTCGACCACTTTCACTGAAAACCTTGGAGGTGTCATCAGCATAGAGGACCATATCACCATCAGAGGCGCAGACAAGGTCATTAGTGTAAACTATAAAAAGTAGTGGACCCAGGATAGATCCTTGCGGGACGCCCCTCCTAATGCAGCTACTATCTGAGGTGACACGCTCTCCCAAACTGTTGGACTCAATGACACACTGCTCTCGCCCTCTGAGGTACGACTCAATCAGACTCAAAGCCACTCCCTTTATACCATACCGCTCGAGCTTGGAGCAAAGTAGAGCATGGTCCACACTATCGAAGGCCTTCGATAAATCAAGAAACATGGCTGCTGTCACTTTTTTATTGTTTAGTGATGTTAATATCCTCTCTGGGGCCTGATAGACAGCTCTGATTGTAGATTCCTTCTGTCGGAATCCATTTTGCCTATCTTACTAACATTTGACAGGAGGGATATGGGCCTATAGTTGTTAAAGCTGCTAGGATCGTTTTTTTTTTTATAAATTGGCTTGATCAGTGCTTTTTTTAGTAAGTTTGGGAAAACTCCTCCCTGCAACATGAGATTTATTATGTGGGTTAATGGAAGTGCTACAATATTTGCTACCCTTTTTAGAAGTTGAACTGGAATATTGTCATGCCCTACAGATTTTTTATTTTTTAAAGTATTCATACAATTTACAACTTCGTCTGATGTAACTGGCTCCAAAAATATGCTATGAGGATTTTTTTATTCTTGACATATATTTATAAAGAAGTCATTACTATAATTTAAAAGGTTTTTCTGTGGTTTATGTGGAAAATTTTCAAAGATAAGCTGCCTTTCATTTTCTGGTTTTGTTATGCCCTTTACTAAATTCCAAGTTGTTCTAGCTTTATTATTTGAATTTTCAATGTATTGCTGGCTGGCTAGCCGCTTAGCTTTTTTTATAAGTTTTTTTAAAATAATTGAATATGTCTTATAGAATTCTATGGTTACCCCTCCTTCCCCTAAAGTGAGATTTTTATCTAGTTTTCTTTTGTTTTTACAGGAAACATTTATGCCACTCGTGATCCATTTTATTGTCTTGTGGATCTTTTTTACAAAAGTTTTATTTGGGCGGACTAAATTTAGTTTTTGTTGTAGAATGTTGTTAAATATGTGGTATGCTTGGTTGACATCGGGCGCCGGGTCAAGTTTCGTTTAGCGGAAATCCGTTAGGAAGATATTAAATTTATTTTTGACATTATAGTACCTGTCTCAACGCAGAACAATCAAAGTTTTTCTCCGCAAATACATCAATCTCATTTTCCAAAAAAAAATAAAATTAAAAGAGCGAAAATCCACTAGAAAAAATTCTTGACGTAGCTCTCTACCTCTCTAACCCTTATTAACCAGAGTAAAAAGACAAGCGCTTGTCTCTTCACTATCCCAAATTACCCTAAACTAACCCAGACTAACCCAATCTAACCTAAACTAACCCAAACTAACCCGAACTAACCCAAACTAACCTAAACTAACCCAAACTAACCTAAACTAACCAGAGTAAAAAGACAAGCGCGCTACGCGCACTTGTCTTCACTATCCCAAATTACCCAAAACTAACCCAAACTAACTCATATACTAACCCAAAATTATCCTATAAAAAAATCTAGTTTTCTGTAAAACAAAACATTTGCGGAGGAAAAGAAAATTATTTTTGCGCTAGTATTCTTGTGTAGAATCATTCTATAGAACGATATTTTTTGTAGCCGATTTCCGCTATTCTAAACTACAAAAAAAAATAAAAAAATTTCATTAATTGGGCTTTTTCGGATAAAACTAATAACACCGTTTTAATTAATAGGTTTTTATGGACCGGCCCATGACAAAAAATGATAATGGGAAAATTATCCAAATATAGGTTTTAGCTAAATTATCATATAAAAAAAATCTAGTTTGCTGGAAAACAAAACATTTGCGGAGAAAAGGAAATGTTTTTTGTGCTAGTATTCTTGTGTAGAATCATCCTATAGAACGATATTTTTTGTAGCCGATTTCCGCTAAAAGAAACATGAGCCCGGGCGCCCCCAGCACACTACCCCAATCTTCGCCCTGGAGCTCCCAATAATATTGCTCCAGACGAGTCTTTGAAAAAGATCTTTTGGTAAAAGTAGTTTCTTCTGTTAATTTGGTTTCTGAAAGACCCATACAGATGTGCTGAGCATGGTGGTCAGAGAGAGCCGATACTATGACAGAGGCATCTCTATATTCAGAATTGACAAAAATGTTATCTATACACGACACAGTTCTTTTTGTTACTCTAGTAGGCTCAAAAATAGTCTGTACAAAGTTGAAAGTCTTAAACAGATCTAAAAGTTTTGCTTTTTCTGAACAATCATCTTGAAAATTTATGTTATAGTCCCCACAACAAACAATGTTAAAATTTAAAAATTGCCTATGTAAAATTACTAAAACATTCCCTAAAATTTCCAAAAACACATTAAAATTTCCTAGACATGTACGATATAAACAATTATTATTTTTGTATTCTTACTTATCACAGCGCAGAATTCACCCTGTCCTTCAATACTGCACTCGGCTATCTTCTCCATGTCTTCAAAGTCATTATGCCTCCGGTTTACCAATATACAGGCGTCCCCATGCTCCATTTCTGGACGTGCATATGAAGATGTAAGAGTGAAACCATCAATTTTGATAAAATCTACCTCAGACGGCTTCAACCAATGTTCGGTTAGGCACAATATATCTTGTTGATTCTGCAAAGTATTCATAAACAGCTCTATTTCGTTGGTTTTATTACGAAGATATTGAATGTTTTGGTGGATTACATTAATATTTATAGGCACGGAGTCATCATTTACCCGTTGTTCTGGTAATTCTTCTTTTGGGACTGCGTCTCGCCAGGTTTTTTGGTAATATGGGGAAAATGGTTTATTGCAATGCTATTTCCCCATAATTCTGGAGCCATTACCCTGTCCCTGTCCCTCCTCAGGACTTCCAACTTGAAGGAGCATTTGAATTATTGTTGTTTGGTTTTCATATTGTAGCACTTGACAGTTATCCCAGTATTTGCTTCTACATGTTCTTGTACCTGCTTTTCATCTACATCTGGCTTAAAGCCTGATAGAAATAGATAAGATTTGTTTTCTGCTACTCCCAAATTGAAATCTACATTCTTACCAAAGACAGGGTTTGGCCGGTCCCTTTTTGCAAATGTTGTCCTTTTTCTCGTTACCAGTTTCCAGCCTTGATCCTCGGGTTCACTTGATCCATTGGAATTGGACGTCTTGAAATAATCGGGGGTAATTTCTGCATTTTCTTTCTTGTTTTTTGCTTCAGCAGCATGGTTTTCTTCAGAAATGACAGAAGCCCCGCGTTTTTCTATATCACTGTCAACGTCAACATTTCCACTGTCAATGTCAACGTCAACATTTCCAGAATTTCCACTGTCAATGTCACTATTAGATGGAATTACAATGACATTGACATTTTATGCGCCATCTTGTTGGTTCTGGATACCTGGTTCTGGTTGCTTAAAGTTGGCAACACTGCAGCTGATTTAACGGATGAGAGATTCCCTTGATTTTGCGCATTTTTCCTTGTTTACATTTTCCGTACTCTCCAATTTTTCCTGCAAATGCTTTACTTTCTCCTTCAGCAGCTCAATATTTTCTCCTAAGATCTTGAGTTTCTTTTACCAACATTTTCAGCAGCTCTATTTCCTGGGAATGATTTTACCTATAGAACCAGAAAGAGCAATTGGCCGGTAATTGTTTATATCTGTTTTTTCACCTCCCTTATGTAAAGGTATAATCATAGCTTTTTTAAAGACATCCGGAAATAACCCACTGTTAAATATCAGGTTCACAATGTGGACCAATGGAGCAATCAAGGACTTATAGTTTTCTTTCACAATTGCACTAGTTATATAAAAATCATCTTTTGAGAAAGTGTTTTTTAAGGAATTTATGGAGCGAATAATTTCGTCTTCACTAATAGGATGTGAAAACATTGAATTAGGTAAATGTTTCTCTCTACCTAAAAACTCCGGTGGATTATTTGGTTGACAAATCTTACTAGCCAACGTGGCTCCAACAGAACAAAAGAAGCTATTAAATTCATTGACTATGTCTCCCTGATCTTTCAGCACCTGGCCATCTGTACTCTTAATACATGATATAGCACACTTCAAGTTACAGTCGTTAGTCGCTTGATTAACTATTTCCCAAGTTTTTTTAGGGTTGCCATTCGCAGTACTTATCTTTCTTTTAAAATAAGCTGATTTAGATCTTTTTATAAGATTACTTAATTGGTTTCTATAATTTAGATAATTTTGCTTGACAAGAAAGTTCCCAGGATTCTGGACGCAAAACTTGTACAACCTATCTCTAGTCCTAATAGAAATGAGTAGAGCTGAGGTGAACCAAGGTTTAATGCGTAGTTTTTTATTAGGTATAGTTCTTTCTTAAGTAGCAGCAGCTATATGATTCTTTAAAATATTTAAAAACATTTCTGATGCTATGTTAGGATCATAGTTTAACAAAACTGGTTCCCAGTTTTCTGCATCAATACTTACTTTCAATATTTTTTGATTAACGTGCTTGATTATATTATTTGACTTACTGTTGATTGCATTATCATTACAAACCTGACCCAAACTAATATTAAATAATAGCGAGTGATGATCAGAAATAGAACCATTTGGTACAATTAAATTATTGTCAAATTTCTTTGAACTTTTCATAAAAATATGATCAATACAGGTACTACTATGAGCAGTAACTCTAGTAGGTTTATTATTAACTTTAGACAAATAACCATGACTATTTAAACAATTTAGATACTCATTAACAACAAATGAATGGGATTCCAATAAATTTATGTTAATGTCACCTACAGCTCAATATCACACCTAATAAAATAGTTCTGACTGAACAAATCAACTAGAGGATTTATATAGTATTTAGTTTTAATTGAGGGAGATCTATAATGGGAAATAATTCCAATAGAATTATTATTTTTTTCAAGAGTTATCCTCAAAAATTTATATTTATCTATACTTATGATTTTACTATCTTTAATAAATGAGTATTTGCAATAAACCAAGGAGCCATCACAGTTATTATAATTGCTTTCATTATAAAATACATTATACCCATTTAGATTAAAATTATATACATTATCCAAAATATTAGTTTCAGATAATACAATTACATCGAAATCACTACCCAATGACTCCAAAAAAAAATAATATCACCATAATTTTTATTTAAGCTTCTTATGTTCAAATGTAGCAAATTAAGTTTATTTATGGAGGTTTTAAAATAATCAATGCTGTCTAAGCCATCAGAAACAACAATGTTTCCATAATTACCCTCATAATCGTCCAAAAAAAGAATTAGGATCGATTGAAAAGTAAAAGTGTATACTTACAACAGACCACATAAACTCAACACCGAAAAAAAATGAAATTAAGCGCAGTTTAGTTTGAGATTGTCAATATCCTCCTGCTGTCTGATCCTTTTCACTGGACAATCATGCCCACTTCTTGCAAATACTCTTCCATCCTTAGCCCACACATTCTTATATCCACAGTCCCGAAGTGACCGAGCAGACATAAATAATTCCCTAGTTTCCCTTCATAAATCTTCATTAATATATATTGTGTTGTTTCCAGACAGGTTACATTTGCTACCAGTTATTTTTCCCTTCTCCCTTCTCCCTTCTTTTTTGTAGGAACTCATGTCTTTTTTCAATAGTTTTAAAGGTTTTCGTCAACTTACCCGCTTCGTCAACTTATCCGACTTTCCCCTAGTGAGATGTATCAAGCCAAAAATCGCAATGCCGAAAAATTTGAATTCAACTAGCTCACACTGTATAAAAGGCATCATCATTTTTAATGTGTCGGTTGGTTCGATTATTTACGTAAATTCTTATCAGATTATTTTCTGTTACAAAATTATTTTTGAGAAGATAAATAAAAACCTTAACTTTTTTACCACAAAACAATGTTTTTACATTTTTCCTCAGAAGTCAATTTGCCCGAGATTTTCGAAAAAGAGAAGTGTTTAAAGAGTTTTTTCTCCAAGGTATCCCTATCGAACTGTCATCTCGGTTTTTTCGATCATCACAACTGTCTTGGCACTAACCCAAAATGGCCCTTTCTAAAAAAATATCCATGCCCAAAAAAAATATTCCCCATTTTCCGATTCTCGACATTTTCAATAGGGCTCGGAAGACCGTCAAAAGGAATGTGCCCAGAAAACTTCATCAAAATAAATTAATTTTTGCGACAGTTAAGCACCGAGTATTAAAGCAAAATTTTTAAAAATGGCCCATTTGATGTAATAACTCGGAGATGAGAATCGGATCGCCAAAAACGTAAAATCTTGAAACCGTTTTGATTAGCCAAAGCAACTAATCTTTAAATTTTCAGAGGCCAGTATTTAGCTGAAGCAGTGAAATGATGGCCTTTGATCTTAGAAATTGTACTATCGGATTCCGAGAAGATTATAACCTTACTTTTTTATAGATATTTTAATATAACTTGATGGATCGCTATAGTTTCTGATTTAGCTATACAAGGAAGCCCCGAGCAGAATCTAAAATCAATATCAGAAATAGAATCCATACCCTACTCTATCCTCCGCTTTTGATACATCCACGTATATAAAGGCAAATTTATCTGCTTATTTATCGGTTACCAGTTGAAATTTTCCTTTATGATGAGCTTGTTCTTTTTACTGTTTCAGGTAAAAGTGCCGCGAAATCAAAATATTAAAGCGCATCCGATAGCAAAAAAGATCCACTCTTGTATATTTTCCTAAGATATGGATAAAAATGCCCTAGGACCGAAACATTTAGTTTGGGTTTGTGGGATATTATTACTGTTATCGAAATTAGGATTAAGTTTCTACGTATATCAGGTACGAAAAAATAAATCCTGGAGTACCATGTACTCTACCTGGCAATAGTCAAAAACTCCCGGATAGTTTTTTTTGGAGTACTAATATAAAAATGTTCTGAGATATCTTGCACGAATTGAGCAATTAATTGTAATAACCATCTTTTTAACGATAAACCGAATTGGTACTATCACTTGAATGAATGGTCAGAACGTGTACACAGCACGTATTCTTGTCTCTTTGAGCACTTTTCGCAATTTTTTTGAATATTGCCTCATATTTTTTAATAATTACCTAAAGATTGCGCTTTAAAATGTTTTCACTGATAGTAAAAGAATTCTGTTACAATGTTGCTTATCGTTACCCGCGTATTCTCTGTACATATATCTAGGCAATTCATTAATAATTATAAATATTATAATAACCAAACACATTTAATGACTTTGATAATAACTGATAATAGTCCTGCAGTTTCATGCACTAGGAATATAGAAAGGGAACGAAATCGGTAATAGGAGGTCACCTGAAAGGTATGGTCTAACACAAACTAAGTCTATACTTTTAACTGTATGGACTTTTTAATAAGGTCCATTTGATTTGCATTATGACCAATAGAAATCGCACTAACTCCAAAAGCCACTTGGCTCATGTACACTCAACTAAGACACTTAGCTCTTAATGTAACTATTATGTAGTGTGTTTATCATTATTTGTACAATGCTTTGATTTGAATTTTGAAACCCTAATTGTCTGGCCATCAAATAAGATCATTTATTTGCTTACCAGCTAAAGTAGTATCTCGCATATAACATATAGCTAGCTATCATCCAATTCTGAAACGCATGAGGACAGTGAGTCAAATTTTACTCTCAAAACTAATTTTTTATATCGGACAAAGTTACCAGTTTGCTTATTCTTTTAATAGAAATAGAAGCCTACACCCAAATTAATAAAAAATATTACATATGGAAATATCAAAAATTTCGCAAAGTTAGTTTTTATGCTTTTGGCCGTCCTTATATTTCATAAAAACCTATCGAAATATAGGTATTTGTTCCACAACTGAACATTTTTAGTAATAACTTTCGAATTTTAAAAGGAAAATTAAAAAATTATACATTTTCTTTCGTCATAATTATGTCATAGCCGTTTAGTATAATTAATAATAATTTAGTTATATTCATAATTTAATGAACAGTTTAAATAGAATCTGAAATGCTACCAGATAGTGGCGTGATCCAACCTACCAAAAGAGGCGCGTAGGATTTCTCCCCTTACGCGTGTAGGCAATGTTGGTTTACCAACTTATATTAAATTAAAATACACCAAGTTTCTTAGATAAGTGAACATCTATTTAAGGAATGTTATTAGAATATAGGACACTAACGAAGACATAAAAAACAACAGGTCATTCATAAATTACCAAATATTTACATGCCAACATTAGAAATATTAACGTGAAGAGGGGATAAAGTAGGAATAAAAACTATGAAGATGGTGGCCGAAGCGCGCCAAATATTTCATTCCTGTACGCCCACAACGACGCGCCTGCGTCATGTTTCTCCCGGCGGCGGCGCACCATAGGCGTAACATTTTAGGGGACACCTGTTTAAAGTCAGGTAATATTGAAATAAGCCTGTTATCAAGCAGAAAATAATAAGCCATTACAAAAATGAAAATGATTAGACGTAAAAGAATAATTTATTAATATTGAGATATGCACATAATTAAAAAAATAAATTTTAAGAGACAGCTCAAGAAAAAAAACAATGTACGTTTAATTGATACTTGATTAGAGAATTGATTACAGATTGATTATAGGGTGTCGCTAGCCGCTGCGTCGTGCCGTCTACATGGGAGTAATACTAATTATATAATGAAACAAAGGAAAAACAAATTTCATTCATTACGAAATAAAATGAATTTGGTGCTCATACTTCCTATTATGTTTTAATACAATGCCTGGGTTCTTTGGATTACCTCATGATGAATTCTTATCTTGAAGTATTGTCTCACAACAGTTTTATTAATTATTCATGGCAGTAGCCATTGATGCACAATTCTTCAAAAAATTGGTCGGCAAAATAGTCATATATGCCACTTGGCAACTTCTTTATGGCATTTATTATTATTATATTGCACACCTATTTTATATATTTTGTTACAAATATTTGTTGTTTTATGAAAAAATCTAAAATATATTTCTGGTCCAGCTAAAAATAGCGCTATCAGAAATAACGATATTTATAAGAAATAACGAGAAACTAGGTATTCTATATTAGTTTTCCAATGAAAAAAAATGCACCTGAACCTGAATCATATACTTGTATCGAGCGTACAGGATCCCTCGTTACCTTTTTCTTCAAATATTTAAACACTTCATGCCTGGCCCTCCGCTCGCTTCGGGGGCGCAACTAACAAAAACCAACCCCCAACTACAGTTTATACCGATAACCGAATCGGTTAACCAACTCCCCAAAGGTTTTGAAGCCAAGCGCTTCAACCAATAGGAGAGCTGGAAGTTCTTATCTTGCGCCTGCGCTCAATGAGTGAACGCTGGCTTTATAAATAAAACATCAATTGGGCATATATGTATGTCTCTTTTCAATAAGATACGATACAATAAGGAGAAAGAGATAGAGATAGTGTTGGCGAGAATTAACCGTAAAACGAGGCATGCAACAGGATTGTGTTGTGCTTGTATTCAGATGAGATCGCGATTATTGATTTTCTGCGCGGCGACAAGAAAGTATGTTCATTGAAAAGGAACCGAAAAGCGAAAACTACCATCTTGTTTGTTCGAGAGTCGGCTTTGTTTGTAATGCTCTTTTTGAATTGCTTTCGCGAATTTTGTGTTTTAGATCCAAGTTCGACTCTGTACACGGCCCAGCTGGAGTATAATTCTGACGTTTCCAACTAATAATGCGCATGCTCCAAATATGAGAATCGCATGAAAAATACAATTTGGCTTCACTAACATCAAAGGTGCCGGCTCAGAGTTGTATATCTGATTCGGTTACGGTATAAACTGTGCACTAATCGAAAATATGGCCGAAAACGTCCTCCTGAATTAGTTTTCATAATAAAAGCAATTTACAATACACAAACAAACAAAAAGAAACGAAGCGAAAATGCTGACAAACGGGCTGTGGAATGTGAGTCACGCTATCCCGCTGGCTAGTGAGAACGAAGAGCGACTCTATACCTACGCTAATACACCCAATAGAACATGAGCACCTTCGTTTGTCTGCTCGTCGAAAAATAGTTCCAGATTGAAACATCCAGAAAGTGATAAATGTTAACTGTCTCTATTGAAACATTAATATTATGAAATAGAATTAATATGCCGCATCCTTTTTGTAAATCAACTTGAAAGAGGTTCGTTCCTCTTATGATATGAAATAATTCTGTTAAGTAATTTTGATAGCATTATTATTAAGGATTACCTATTTTTCTGCTACATTACATATATCAAAAACTAAATTTAAAGCGATCATTAATTTTCCATAACGTTTTGCGATTAATAATTTTGATAAAGAAACTAGAAACTTCAGATTCACGACACTTCACGACAAACATGTAATAGCAAACAAGAAGTAGTTGCTTACTTTTCTAAAATAATTTTCGCAAAGTACGAGTTTTGAGTTTATTTACTTACACATATAATGTAATATATATATCACAGTTTTATTGTATTATAAGTGTATTAAATTAAAACATAATATTACGATAGATATACATGTTTATATGTATATATATAGGTATATAGGATATGTGTATGCATTTATTTCTATTTCCTTGGTGTGATCTGAGTTATTTGAATCATCCACATTTAAATATAGGCCTCCTTTGTTATAGGTAAATGTTTTTTTTTTTTAATATTTTTGGTTTTGTTTTTTAATATCATATTGATTGCCTACACAAAGGATGCCATTATTATATTAGAGATTATAATATGTGTATGAACAAGCGGGTCAATTAAATTTCTTGTATTGCCATTGGCGTAAAGTTATGGGACTGACGTGATCTAGGATATATCCTGTACCTGTGCTTTTATGGACAGAACGGTCATGTGCGTTGGCCTTTTAGTTTTTCTACCATTTAGTTTATTTGTTAGTGTGTTAATTAGTTATTTAATATTATGGAGGAATGGATATTGGCGGAGCGGGGGCGCTTATATGCGTGCAGGGCGGGGACCTTTGAGGGGCGATGGATAATGATAGTGGTCGGCATGGGGGCATCCAGCAAAGCAACCGATTTCAAAAAACAGAAAAAGAATTTATGGCTGGGCATCTGAATGTTCGGTCGCTTAAGACGGGGTTTGACGAGTTTTTGCACTATGTTGATAATTATAATTTTGACATTTTGGGGCTGTCTGAGACTTGGTTGACATCTAGTCAGAATGGTGGTATGTTTGATATCGATGGATATAATTTTATTCGTAAAGATAGGGGTGGCAGAGGTGGAGGTGTGGGCGTCTATGTTAAGAGATATATTAAACATCAAGTAGTTCAACTTAATATTGCATCCGATTGTTGTGAACACCTTAGTATAAGATTTACTTTAAACAAAAAGAACATATTTTTTACAACGATTTACCGCCCTCCTTCTTCTAATTCAGATAATTTCGTAGATTTTTTAGAGGACATAATGAGTTTATCGGTACCATTTTATGATTATGTAATTTTCACTGGCGATTTTAACATTGACTTCTTAAAACCTTCCGCATCAAGAGCTAAACTTTTAAAATTACTAGATACGTTTGACCTAGTTCAACATATCAATGAACCCACTCGCATTAGTAATTCGTTGAATACATCTAGTAGCCTTATTGACGTTATAATTGCAAATAAAAATTTTGAAATCCAAAGGGGCTGTACCGTAAATGTTTCTGATAGAGTTTCCGATCATTGTTTGGTATACACGGTATTTAACATGATGATAAAAAGAAGTCAGCAAAAATTCATAGAATTTCGTAACTACAATAATATTGTATATACAGAATTTCAGTATGATGCTCTCCAGTTGCCATGGAACGACATATTTTATATAAAAAATATAAACGAAAAGTTAACATTATTTTCTGACAATATTTTATACTTACTTAATAAGCACGCTCCTCTAAAGCGAAAAAAGATAATAGAAAAGCCATATACACCTTGGATCACCGATAACATAAAATTACTGATTAAATTAAGGGACAAAGCGCATCACAAATATATCAAAAATAGAACTGAAACTCGATTACAATACTATCGCGATCTTAGAAACTATACTAAGCATGCCATAATTCGCGAAAAGGTAGCTTACTTTAATTCAGTCTCAGCCAAAACGGGCAAGGACTTTTGGGGCTGTGCAAGACGACTAAATTTAACGCATAATTCAAATTTTGATATTCCTTCTGAACTAGCGAACCCAACAACTTTAAATGATTATTATGCTGAGTGCAGCAGCGTTACTGACACCACCTCTAATGATAGAATCTTTTTTTACAAAAATAACAAACTTGGTAATATAAATAATGAGCTTAATTTTAATTTAATTGATCAAGAAACCTTAAGTAATATTATAAATTTAATACATAGTAATGCTGCTGGTGAAGACGAAATAACAATAAGAGATTTAAAGTTGTGTTTACCATTTTGCATGAATTCTTTAATAAATATAATTAACACTTGTATCTTGAATAGTGTGTACCCTAATATATGGAAGAAGGCTATAGTAAGGCCATTACCAAAGATATCCGATCCCAAAGATCCAAAAGACTTAAGGCCCATAAGTATTTTGCCAGCGATTTCAAAAATTTTAGAAAGACATATATATAACCAACTTCTTTCGTTTACTAATTATCACAAAATAATACCTGACTGTCAGTCGGGATTTCGAAAAATTTTTAGTACGACTACTTGTCTGGTTAATCTCCTCAACGATATAAGATCTAATGAAGATAAGAAAGACATCACTTGTTTGGCCTTATTAGACTTTAGTAAAGCCTTCGATACGTTGAGTCACGATCTGCTTTTGGCCAAGTTGCACTATTTTGGCTTGTCGAATAAATCTATAATTTGTTAGAGTGACTCCTTACTTCCACACATTGCATTCTACTGACAAAGTATGATTTGAAAAATTTTACACACAGACCAGTGGTAGCAGGTGTCCCACAGGGTTCGATCTTGGGGCCGCTCTTGTTCTCCTTGTATGTTTCAGATATGTACAAGGAAATAAAATATTCAAAATTACAGCAATATGCTGATGATTCTCAAATATACATATCATTTTTACCACAAAATGCACACACTTCTCAATTGCAGATTAACAGTGACTTAAATAACATATATCGTTTTGCCATAGAGCATAACTTAAAGTTAAATGCATCAAAATCGAATATAATTTTTTTTGGAACAAGCAAAAATCAGATTGAAAACGCCTCTGAGAACTTTAGTGTTGAGATAAACAATGTATCATTACCCGTAGTTACTGAAGTAAAAAACTTGGGAATTCGTTTTGACTCACTTTTAACTTTTCAGGGGCATATTAATAGTAGACTTAAAGTTGCGTATATGCGGTTAAATAAACTGTATCAATTGAAAAAATACTTGTCACCTAAAACTAAGTATTATTTATGTAATACCCTCATATTATCGTTATTTGATTACGGGGATATTGTCTATGGTGATTCGCTAACTTCGAGTGTTTCAAGATCTATTCAAAAACTTCAAAACACCTGTATGCGTTTTTCATTTAGTATACCCTTTAGAAATCATATCACTCCGCATCTTAATCAGCACGGAATTTTATCTATGTCAAATCGGCGTAAAGCTCATATGTTTTCATTTGTGAATAGAATTGTAAAGTCCGGACTGCCTCCGTATTTGGCATGCCTTTTTAATACATTTGAACATCCACATCATACAAGGAATATAGATTACTTTAGAGTACCGCAGCACAAAACAACAAGTTTTCAAAAGTCATTTTGCTTTGTTGCAATTCAAATGTGGAATAATTTACCGAACAATATAAAAAATAATTGTTCTTTATATAAATTTGAAAAGTATATTAGAGATAGGCTCTTGGAAAGTCAAGAGAACTACTAATATTAACATATTATTGTTCATTGCCATTTCTTATTATTGTATTGTATTGATGAAGCGGTTTAGGTTGAATGCATAATTGGGTATCATGTTATCATGAATTGTTCTGCTGGCATCCCCCTATGCTATCTGATCCAATAACATCAGATCAACTTTAAAATAAATATTGCTTTTTTGTTCCTCGGTGCATTGTCTTTCCCTGCGTGTATGTGCGTGCTTCTGC
>JAEQML010064895.1:0-21578 GCA_016904865.1 Pissodes strobi | reverse complement strand
TAACAGGCTCAGCCGGCTGACCAATACTTGCAAAATGATCACTGATTAGATCAACATCCCGTAAATGATTTGGAATCTCAGTATCACACTTTGAATGAACATTCCATGCATTAAGTTTTATCCAAGCTTTTTTAGAGTCTTTTTGGGTTTTTTGTAGTTCAAACGACATAAAGGCTTTCTTTTCACTTCTTATAGCGAAGGACAAGTAATTCTTAAGATCAATATAAAAATCTTTATGTGCTACAGATAACGTTTTTCTATATTTATTGAACGCCTTCTTTTTTAATTTTATCATCTCTTTGATTGTGCCTGTAATATATGGCTTAAATTTATTTTTAATATGAACAGTTTTCACCGGTGCGGTAATAATCTTTGATTATGCTTATAATATGATTTCAAATTTTGAAGTCCAAACCTGCATATTGACCTTCACAGTGCTGGCGCCTACTAATTTCCTAATGCGCAAGGCGAAATATCAATCTCTTTATTTACATTTCGCGGTCATAAATTTGCCATGTTTGGTATATTTATTGCTTATCCATTCTTACAAAAATCAATGGTCTATACGTTCGGACGAATTGTACAAAATATTATTTTATGCGTGGCTCTTCGCTCGTTTCGCTCGCTCCGGGAGCAAAACCAACGGAAACTAACCAAAATTAATGTTAAAAAATCTATTTCTTGGTTAATTTTCCGTTGGTCTGGGTTAAGACGGGTTAGAAAATAATCTTATTATATTGCTTTATTTCAGGAAAATCCAAGAAAATTTATTAGAGACTGTGTCAGAGATATAAGGTACGGACCACGAATATTTAAGGTTTTATCAACAGGCACGTTTGTAAAAAGACGAACAACATTAGAATTCAGAATTTAAGTTAATCTGTGATAGTTTTTCTAAAAAATGTTGTAAATTTCTTATATATGAGCAAGTGTTGTTTGCGAGTGGATTAACAATGTTGAGTAGATAAAGATATAAAGAAAGATAAAGACCCAATAGAACGTATTGAAAGACAGATATACAATATGTCAAAACACACACAAAAATCAGTTTAATGATATGGAAAGATTCAAACTGACACCACACCATAACAAAACACCTTATTTTTATGGAGTACCGAAAATACATAAACTAAGTATATATACCTTTACGTCCAATAGGAAGCTGTATAAATTCACGAACACACCCCATTGCTAAATATCTACTAAACATTCTTGATCCACTTATAAACAACACTAGCTCATATAAGAAATACACAATTTTTTTTAGAAAAACTAGCACAAATTAATTTAAATCCTAACGACATCCTGGTGAGTTTTGATGTTGTTAGCCTTTTTATAAACGTGCCTGTTGATAAAACTTTAAATATTGTAAGAAACAAATTAGGAAGTGATACTAATCTTGGTGAACGTACAAAACTTATTATGTATTTACACCATACTAGAATTGCTTACTTTTTGCGTATAAACTACATATTTTCAATACAATAACAACTACTACAAACAAAGAATGGTATGGCTAGGATTTCGCCTCATTCACCTTTCCTAAGTAATACACCTAATCATCCTAAGTAACAACTGGTTGCTTTTGCTAAACGCTGAAGCTGGTAGTTAAAAATTAAATAAATCTTTAAACAAAAACCATTTAATTCTTCCTAAATATATAATACCAAATTGTAGATATTGTCAACTAGCATGTCCATTAAGATAAAATCATACAGTGGAAAGTTTCAACTTAACCGTGACTCGCAATTATAACTTATTGTTATTAGTTAAAGTATAAACTGTTAACCTTGTTGACAATTCAAAACAATAATCGAATTTGAGGTCAAAGTTTGGTATACCCAGACTTTGATCTCCAGTGCGAACTACCGAAAGGGAAAGCCCCCCCCCCCTCTCTCTCTCTCTCTCTCTCTCGATCTCTCTCGATCTCTCTCTCTCTCTCTCGATCTTTGTCGATTATATGATTTATGATATTCGTTCTTCCAGTTTTGCTATTTTCCCTTTCAAAGGCTGTGCTCTGCTCTTTGATAAATTGTCTAGCTTTCTTCAGTTCTTCGGAAGACAGATGATGCCACGACATCTGGAAATGTTCTAGGACTTCGTTAAGTGATGTTGAGGGTGTTACTTCGGACCGCGTTTCGCAACTGGTCGCAAGTGGCTATTACATCTCCTTTATTGATTTTGATGGAACTGGATGAAATATTTGTTATCCTTATCGGTATTTCGCCGTCCATTTTGACTAGTGATAGTGATTTGCCTACGAGGTGTTTGTAAGGCAACTCGTGATGTTGGATAAGTCCGATGCAAACATTTGTAAGATAAACAAAGATATAGTGTAGTGGTTAATTGTTATCAAAATAGATGCCTTTCAATATTAAGACAGCAGCTTATAAGTTTAATAATTATCCATGCAAAAACCCCGTTAAAATTTAAACTAAGCGAAAACAAATCTATCAGATCAAGTGATGACCTATTATTCAAATTATACGTTTTTAATGGCCTAATAATAGCAGAGCCTTTTAAATTACTTGATTTAAACAGTAGATAATAATTGTTTTTGTTGCTTTTTTTTGATATTTCTGGTTTGTAGTATTTAACTGGTTTGGGTCATCGGCTCATGCAGCAATTAAATAAAATGTTATCAAGTTTTTATTTCAAAACACCAACAGGGGAATTGATAAATCAATGTAGTCTAGACTAAAAAGTGGATGAATATTCTTTTAGCCATCTGGGAACCAAAAACCTGTTAAAATATAAATAACAATGGCCTCAAGTAATTGTGATATTGTTTTTAGCAGTTTTGTTTTCTAAAATTGAAGTTCTTATAAAGTTTTCTTAAGGACAATTAGTTGGCCGCGCTGTGAATAGCCATAAAAATGTAATTAATCCAGATTTCAATGCAGGCAGGCAACAGAAAAGTAGAGTTATACGAAACTTTTAAATTGAGATTTTGAGCGTTCAACTCATCGTACATTTTAAAATAAAACATTACCTGAAATGTTTCTAAAATATTTATTTTTCACCTTTCTCAATGCAATATCGCATGCTCAATTACAAAGAGTAATCTTGAAAAAGTTGTTTACATCAAAAGAAAAAACGAGCGTAGGCCAACAGGCACTCGACATATCAAGCTTCAAACTGTGATCAGACATACTATCTAGATGAATATATTTTCCCGATTACTGGGATATTACGGTTCACATAATACTTGATATTTCCGATAGTAGGAAATACCTCGAACGAAGTAATTTTTCGTAGGTATTTTAAATATTTTAATGTACCAATAACTATTGATAAACTGTCGGTTACGAATGCCTGTTTCATACATTAAGCCACCATCAAATCTGTATATTCTTTTATTTGGAGAAGCCGTTGGAAATAGGATATAAAAAATATCATGATCTGTCTATCGTGTACTTTATATTATCATCTATGATCATTCTGGTTTGACAGAATTTTGGTTTTTTTGTAAAAGAGAAGCTTTTACGTAAAACAAAATAAGCTTGAAAATATCGTATTTTCTATTATTAGTAGATATCTACTCAAAAACTTTCGCCGATAGTTATTCACTGCATTTGAAGTTGAAAAACAGCATTAGTGCACGTAGCGTTTTCAGTTTAGAATGCACTAGTTAGTGCATGATTATCGCCCAATCTTATGTAGACAATTAAATCTTACCCTTTTATTGTTTTTTATTGTTGGAATGCCTAATTTGACAGAATAATGAAATTCTCTGATATATTGATTAACTGGTAGGTTGTGGATCTAAGACATTGTAATACTTGTACCTGTTTTCTAGAACGAAGGTGTCAAATGTTCGAAGGGACAAATATTGAAATCTACATCAAGGGGTAGATAGTATTAATATTTTGATGGCTGCCTGAAAATATTTCTTTAATTGATAGAACATATTTCAGTGGTTATTCTTCTTCTTCTTATCATGTCCTTTCCTTCCCAAGGTTGGCGATCCAAGAAGCAATTGTAGTCTTAGGAACTGCAAATCCATACATTTCTGTAGCCATGAGTTCTAATGCCTTTCCACTGATCTCTTTTCTTGTACTATTGTATTATGAGTCGGAATAACTTGTATCTTTCACCTCACAGCACATCGCATAAATATTTTGATGATGATGGTGTTCAGTTAATATTTTTTTTGTGCATGCGTTGGAATACTTCGTCGTTAGTAATCCTCTGTACCCATGAAATTCGCAGCATCCGTCTGTATATGTACAT
This sequence comes from Pissodes strobi, assembly GCA_016904865.1. Taxonomy (NCBI): domain Eukaryota; kingdom Metazoa; phylum Arthropoda; class Insecta; order Coleoptera; family Curculionidae; genus Pissodes; species Pissodes strobi. The sequence continues at coordinate 17,345 of JAEQML010064895.1, read as the reverse complement.
TTAGCAGGCTTCTATATTTTTTACTGTCTGTGGACATAGCACACCCATGAAGCAGGCTGGGGAAAACGTAGCACCCAATCATTCGAACTCTAAGTTTCAAAGTGACGTCTGATATACAGGGTGTCCGGTAAGTTCGGGGCATACTCTCGGGAGCTTATAGGAGATGTCAAAATAAGTCTAGTGTTTCATATAACTTTTTTCCCTACAGCGCCTCCTAACGGAGATACAGGGTCGCAAAGGTATACTCGACAATTCACATTCTTGGTTTTAACTTTTAAACCACTCTGTATAATTCAATATAATTTTGTAATTTTCTTAAGGGGATTATTATCCTTAAATCGACATTACATTGTGCTCTTTAACGTTTTAAGAAAGTCAGAAACGGACTGGCTCTCACACAAAACGGGCGAAATTTTTGACATGTGTCATTCAATTGCGACGAGAATTAGATTTTCAGATACTCCCAAGATTTTACTAAAAAAGGTACTCTTCATTTGTTTTGATTAAATCAACCGTTTCCGAGAAAATGCTCTGATAAATAAATTATTTATTTCAAATATCATTAAATAGTGGAAAAAGCTAAATTATAATATTAAATTAACACAAGGAAAATATAATTGACAGCTACTCACTGAGAAGATTATAAGTTCTAATCAAGTACGATTTTTAAAAATTATTTAAAGCCATTTGTTCTTTACAAATTTTCTGTAATTCATTGGAGGAAAGGAGAATATATTCTGAAACATTAAGCTTGAGATTTACCCGATCGAAAAACATTTCAAAGAATTGAGAGACAGGCGAAAATTACTTTCAAATTTTTGCGGTAATAAAAAAGAAAAAATGCTTTGCATAAGAAGTAGTAGGTTCTGTTTGGTAACAGTTGAGAGTAAAATGTTACTTAAGCAGATGTTCCCTGAACTTGAATACACTTTCTTATTCTACGCAGGTTTTGTCGTTGTACTGCAAACAACGTACCAGGATTGTTCCGAATTTGTCCACAATACTGCCTAATCCTTAGAACCAAATCTTCTCTGGTATTAACTGGCGTTGAATAAACTAATTCCTTTAAATAACCCCAGAAAAAGAAGTCCAATGGATTGAGATCTGGTGACCTAGCTGGCCACGGAAATGGTCCTGCACGACCAATCCATTGTTGGCCAAAAACAGCAGTCAAATATTGGCGCACTGAACGGTCGAAATGGGGTAGTGCACCATCGTGAATAAACCACATGGATGCTCTAATGTGAAGAGGTACATCGTCCAGTAGCTCGTTCAAATATTGCTGCAATAATTGCAAGTAGCGAGCACCATTTAATCTATCGTCTAAAAAAATGGACCAATAAGATGGTTTCCAACTATACCAGCCCATAGATTGGCCATAAACATTTGCTGATGTTTTGTTTGAATAATCGCACGGGGATTCTCTTCTGCCCAGATATGTAAATTATGAGAATTGATTATTCCATCTCGGGTAAAACCTGCTTCGTCCGTAAACAAAATTATGCCCGAAAAGTTGTTATTTTCGCTATGTCGCTGCAAAAACCAGTTGGCATAGTGGAGTCTTGCTGGGTAATCTTCTGGCAACATAGTATGTACCTTTTGAACGTGATACGGATGAAGCAGTTGTTCTTTTAGGGTTTCATGAACCACCCATTTTGTTACGCCAGTTTGTGTGGCTAACTTGCGAATACTGTTAGACGGATTCTCCTCAATTTGTTCCAAAATACGTTCCTCCAGTTCGGGAATTCATGCGTTTCTTTGGGCACCCTCTCTACCACGTCGAGGTAAAAGGCTCCCTAACTAAATGATATTCATTTCAATAATCAATTTAATAATTTGTGCATTTTTTATTTTACCTGTTTCTCTTATCCGACTAACAATTCTTTCAAATATTTTTCGATTGGGTAAAACTCGAGCTGGGAATCTTTCAGAATAAATTCTTCTTGTCTCCAATGAATCACACTTAGCCTCTCCATAACCTAAATGCATGTCAGTGTATTCTGCCATAATTAAATTATTTTTTGTACGACTAATAAGCGTTTTTGACAAAACTTGTCAACCTTGTTGTGCCAGTGAAACAACCTGCTTACTAACCTGGAGCTTGTCTAATTCCACCGTAATAATTATTATTAAAGAATACTGAAATTAGAAACTAATAAAAGTTAAATTTTCTCGAAAACGATTGATTTAATCGAAACAAATGAAGAGTACCATTTTTTTAGTAAAATCTTGGGAGTATCTGAAAATCATATTTTCGTAGCAATTGAATGACACCTGTCAAAAATTTCGCCCATTTTGTGTGAGAGCCAGTCCGTTTCTGACTTCCTTAAAATGTTAAAGAGCACATTGTAATGTCGATTTAAGGATAATAACCCCTTAAGAAGATATCAAAATTTTATTGAATTATACAGAGTGGTTTAAAAGTTAAATCCAAAAATGTGAATTGTCGAGTATACCTCTGCGACCCTGTATCTCTGTTATGAGGCGCTGTAGGGAAAAAAGTTATATGAAACACTAGACTTATTTTGACATCCCCTATAAGCTCCCGAGAGTTTGCCCCGAACTTATTCTCATTTCCTCTGTTTAATTTTTGAGATTATTTGCTTTTTCAAGTCACATTGACTGTTGGTGTTAGCTCCTAGATATTTTATTAGTGTGATTTGTTGTGGTTGCCCTTTATCTAGTCTTTTTGAAAAAATCAGTAATTTGGTTTTGAAGACATTAGCATATAAATCAAAAAATTTTGATAGAGCAAACTACAGTATCCAGTATGTGTTGTATCTTTTATTCATCATTTGCTATTATAATGATATCGTTAGTCTACCTGATATTGTGTATTATAGTTTCGTTGGTCTTAATTTCTCCTTGAACTCTATCTAATAGATTCCGAGTATGGATTAAACAATAGTGGGGATACAACTCAACCATGTCGAATTCCGTTTTTGATCAGTATATCTTCTCATGTTGTTTGTTTTTTCTTGACCACGGCCGTGTAACAGTCCGATTTGACCAGTGTAAAATATTTTTAAATTTCATTTTATACGCTGCATTAAGCAAAAAAAAAATGCTGCATTTTGCGGTAAGAATTATTGAAGAGAGGTCAATACTCTTCGGTTAATTAATTCTGAATTTATTGATTCGATTTGCTGTCAATAAGCTTAAAGTTGCCGCATTTATTAATGTAAATTAATTTTATCCTAAATATAGATTAATTATATATTTGTATTAGCTTTTATAACACTGATGTGGCCTGAGTAGCTGTTTTGCTCATCCCTTTCTCTTATGTAGCCTCAGACACTTTGTAACTATATTATTTATTTTAGTTGATAAGCGAACCGCAGATCGCTTAGGTTTGATTAAGTCTCTACAATAGGATATTATGTTATTAGTATAACTTTGCTTAATTTTTATTATATTACCGTAGAACGGCCAGCAAACCGTTCTATATTTTTAAGAATTGTGTTAATAAAACCTGCTTTAAGCTTCATTCATCAGATATTTATATTTATCTTTCTACGCGGCCTGATGTAATCCTAGTAATATTCGGTTGGTTCTGTTGGCAGCATTGGGTAGTAGGGATGGGCTATTTCCCATAATTGCTGCTGTCGATTTAAATTTTTAAAAGTTTATCGTTTTGTTGGGGAATATTCTCTAGTATTTCTTGAACCATTTAATTTCAGCTCATTAATTGTGGCTCCCGCCGCCGTTTTACTACCATAATAAACGGGAATTAAGTCGTTTATGATCTTAGAATTGTTCCTCGTATCGAATCACTTGGCATTTTCAGCTCATCACTTCTTGATTCGACGTTCTTTTTTTCTCATCTCGTGATAGTGGAAAGGCAAATTGACTGAATCGAAGAGAGAGTTCATCTTGAAATACCCTTCGGTGAGAAGAGAAGTTTTTTGCTTTAGTGCAGTGATAGTGACTAGACATCAAGTATTGTAATTTTATACTACCCTTCTTTGGGGCTATTGGGTTGGTTTCTATTTGTGTTTTGACACGATCGATTTATCGGGATTTAACTACTGCACTAGAGGCTTTCGAGCTCATCTTACCCAAAACCGAGACCGTCGAATCTCCAGAAACCCTCACACACCAAACCCAGTCTCCGGGCTACACCACAGTTATTTTTATCACCGAGTCCTCTGTTAGTTCTACCCTCGGGGCCAGTACCATAGCAATACCTACAGGTGCCTTCGCCAGAGGTACTTCTTACTCCACTACTATGTGCGACGAAGCGGATCTAAGGGGTATCGTACAGAAGCATTTATCTTTATTATTATATTTTTTTTGTGATTAATTATAATGAATTTTGCACTATAGATTGTGCCTTAAAAGAGCCAATTTTCATTATTGATTCATTTTTCTGACCGATTGATATATTCGCTCTTAATTTTCATTTTTTTAATATAAAACAAGCATTGATAGCTGAGCTTTAAGATAGTTTCCAATAATTTTGTTCTTTTTATTCATTTATCGGGACAATTGAATTAATTATTGTGGCCAGTTATAACTACGTACTATTGTTGCTACTTTTATAATTGGTGCAGTTACTAGCGCACGCATACATATATGTAATTAGCTTAGGTAAAATCAAAGTTATCACTTCGGATTGTAGTGTTTAGAGCTTGTAGTTGTAAGGCATACAGTACCGAGTTAACAACAGAATTGGTCTCCGTACAATCTCCATATTGTACCATTATTATTACTTACTTAATTGTATTTGACATTCCTTCGCCTGTTAGATACAACAATTTCAACAATATTCTATAATACTTAATACATATTTATTTATTTATTCATCTAAAATATTCTTATAAATAAAAATCTAATATGCTATCTTGGTCTCGGTCTTGCCCTGGCATCAAGAGTCTTGCTAGTCTTGCTTTTCAATAAGGCGCAGAATTAAAAAAATAATAAACAAGACAAAACAATAAAATAATATCAGATTGTTTCGAATATGATTTCCGTACGTTCCGCTTTTAGTAAAAATCCTAAATTTTTGAAAACATAAAAATCTAACAATCGACCACACCAGTAATTATCTATTCACTAATTAAAATGGAATAAATTATTGATACGTACGTAAAATAAAAGATAAATGGCTGCACACTTGCGATCCTTTACTTTGATCCGCATCACCTATAGCAAAAAGCGAGAAATTTGCGGCTTCCGCCTATTCCGACAAAGCATGTTCGGCGTATTTTATTTTTAATAAAGAAAACGGCAACTGATTTATAATTACAGCTCACCTTACCTATTAAATTTAATTAAATATGCAAACAGAGTTATAAGTAGTAAGTAACAGAGGAATAAAATATTATTACAAACAATCCCATGATATTATCATGCAATTGCAAGAGTCTTGCGAGACTCTTGCTACTTGCAAAAGTCTTGGTCTTGCAGGACATGGTATTGTCATTGGTCTTGTTCTTGCATACTCAGTCTTGGTCTTGGTCTTGCTTTTTTTGCGAGACCAAGACTGCAAGACCACTACCAGTCTCGCTTATCACTAATTATGTGCAAATCCTGCTTGTCGATTTCGGTTGCTCTTAAAATTTTGATCATCTCTTGGCGTTTAACGCAATCGAACGCTTTTCTATAATCGATGAAACATTTATACACATTTACGTTCACATCTCTATGCCTTTGTATCAGAACATTAAAATGTGCCCAATCCATTTCGAAATCCCAGCGGACTGTTTTCCAGTTCGTATTCGCATTTTCTGTAGATTTGCATGTGGATGATTCTAAGGATAATGTTTAGTACGTGTGACATAAGACTTATAATTCGATAGTCAGCGCATAGTGAGTAGTTAGATTTTATGGCAGTGCTATAAATGTTGAGTTTAACCCGTCTAGTGGTATCTTAGATAAGGTTTAAGGCTGTGTGCACGTGGAAGTAATTAAATTGAAAGCTTTGTATTTCGTGTAAAATCCGGTAGTGGTATCATGCCTGTGTCATAGTTTCAGTTAATAATGATGTTAATAAATCCAAACTTTTGTCCTCATTCCCTGCAATAAATTTAGGTATTTCCGCCTACATTTCATCAGGGCCGATAATTTTTCCCTTTTTCTGTGCATTGCATGAACAACTTCGCCTCTGGTTGTTTATGAACCTCTTTTAATCGGTGGTGGTAAGTAAGGTCTGTCATCGTCGAAATGTGTTAACGTATTGCTGCCATCTCGTTTGTTTCTACGCCTAGAATTATTTCATTATTATTGTCCCTTAAAATTATCACTTACGGCTTTTTTATATCGACCTGTCACTTTCATAATTTTTGATACATGTTATATTTTTCGTGGAGTTGTTCTGTCTCTAGGCATGCTATCGATATATTTTCTTCTTTTACCTCTCTACATTTTTCCTAACGGTTCTATTAATGCGTTTGAATTCTGTCTGGTGTGCCCTACATTTTCGTCTTTCTGTAATCAGGTCCAAGATTTTTTTGTACCATTCATTTTTTGCTTCTTGCTGCTTACTGTGAACTTCATGTCTTGTTCTTGACTTTTCGATATTTTTGTCTCTATTTCATTCCAGATTGCCTCGATGCCCTCTCCCTGTACAGATTTTTCAGTTGTTTCCAATTCTTGTTCAATTTTGGAGCTTATTTCTTTCTTTTTGTTATGATTTTTCGGATGTGCGATGCCTATTTTTTTGAATTTCTTTCTCTTTTTACTCTCACAAAACTCTTCTATTCCTTATAAAATTCTTCTTTTTCCTAATCTGATTTCTCATCTGTTGTGGCATAAATGTGAATTATATTCACTGTGGGTTGTTTGTAATTTTAATCACGCCACTCTATCACTCAAAAGGACAAAGTCTATAACCAATTGCACTATTCTGTCGGAAACGATAATGACTGTGCAATATCCGTGTTCTGGATCAAATTCTCCCGAATAATAAATATATATTTTATTTGTTTTTTTTTGCTTTTCGGAATCAGGCCATCTTACCACACTTAGTCCCAGAACATCAATATTCAACCTGCTCATCTTAGATTCAGTGTTTGCAAGTGGTCCTGCCATAAATAGGCTGCGTTCGTTTCAGGTATCAATACGTACGGGAAATGTGCCTAATATCGCACACATTTTGAAAGAATATATTTTTGGATTTTTTTTATCAAAAATCTGTTCTGCTTCTTTGTCAGGTTTACTTGTGACGTATATCGATCAAGTAATTAATAAAATTGAGCATTTATTAATAAAGTTAGTTCTTTTAAGGAATCTGAAAATAGAGTATGTTTTCTTCAGTTAAAAAAAAAGTGATCCTATTATCGACCAGTGTGCAGTATTAAAACCACTAGTTGGAACATTCTCTAAAACAAATTAAAAAAATTTCAAAATCAACTTTCAAACATTTATTTATAAACAACTTGACATAAAGGAAAAGGTTTTATTCAGAAGTTATCAGCTTTCAAGGCAAAAGTTACAAATAAAAGTTATGTAGTTGTCTGTCCCGGAACATTGCTCATGACACCAAATTCTATATTTGATGCACACTATCCATTTCTCTCTAGATTTGCCATTTAGATGTTTTATTACAAATTGGCTATTCACAGTCGTTCCCACTTTTTATTATGGCAGTGGCACACACACTAAAGGGAGATCCTATGGCGCTCGACGAGCGGTGTATGTGCGACGATGTTTATTGACACGGTTCTTGAATAGTTGTAGATTGTATTTAGGGGGAAACAGATGTCCTGGGAGTGAGTTCCACAGTGAGACAGTGCGCCAGACAAAGGAGTTCTTGTAAAGCGATGTTCTAGGTGTTACCACGTACGACGTGCTGGTGCGCTCTTGCCGTCTTTCGTGACTGTCTGACAGGCGTTGCCAGGGGCGGGATGAAGCGGGCCAATTCCTGGGAACATCTGCCATGAAAATATCTGTAAAATAGGGACATCTCGGCCACATATCTGCGGTGTTCCAGACTATCCAGATTCCAAGTCAGCTCCGGATCGCCGATGAGACGCACAGCTCTCTTCTGAATGGAATCCAGCAGGTTTAGGGTCTGCTTTGGAGCGACACCCTCAGATGTGTGAGCAATAATCTAAGCACGGTCTTATTTGAGCTTTGTAGAGCAACTGCTGCGGTTGTTGCGAAATAGCGCACCAAGCTTCTGGGATGCTGATTTTGCGATGTGAGCAACGTGGTCATGCCAGGACATATTGCTGTTGATCGAGACATCCAGTAGTCCGATTGACGAGGATGAAGGAATGGTCGATCCTGCCATAATGATGTCAGGGCCCGTCGTATTGGCCCTCTTGGTAAACATGACCGCTTCGGTCTTTGCTGCATTGAACTGGACCAAATTTCTGTCGCCCCAAGTTTGAACTTTCTGCAGATCTTGATTAACTAAGTCTCAGTCGCTGGTTAAGGTGTTTCTGATTTAAATTGGGAAACAAGGGTACTGTCATCTGCAAAACTGTAAACAGGATTATTCATTTCGGTCAGCAGGTCATTAATATAGATGAGGAATAGAGCTGGTGAAAGTATTGCGCTCTGAGGCAGGCCAGGCCACTCTGCTTTGTACCGTCTAACGAAGCAGACTGGATTTTGCGGGGTCTCCAGAAACCCGAGCCCGCCCGCGTTTTTCAACCGAATTTCGTGGTTCAAGTAGCCAAATAGAGTTACAGTACATAGTGCGCTTATTTCTCATGCTCTAGCTCGGATTTGTTAGCAAATCCCTGTAATAGAGTAGAGATCTTATAAATTTCAAGTTTCCGGGGACGGACCCCGGGACTAATACCGCAATGTCTGAGACGGGTGGAGACATCTCATTAACGCAATCAGACTCTGACGCGAGTGAGAGAACATCAGCAGCTAGGCGTGAATCGCACGAGCTGTTTCATGTCATTAAAACAGCCATGACAAGCTGTGTAGTATGCACTGATGCATACATGGCACTAACCGATAATATCGAACAAAAATCACGCAAAGAACTAGAGGACATAACAAAGGCAGCGAGAGATCACTGCAATAAGACCCATCCCTTAAAGCTAAAAACAGCAGGCGACGATTTAAAAGAGGAAAACCTCCTCCTAAAGAAATTAGCTATGCATAGGCACGAATGCAGCATATGTGAAAAATCGCATCATAATATATCTGATCCCGCTACAACCATGTCACCTTTAAAGCGAGTACTAGAGCGCGCTATTAAACACCTAACTGATATACATCCTGCAACAATGAAGAAAAGAGCGGCCAAATCACGAGTAGATTGTGGCCAACGATACAAGAAACCCGCAACCGCATCTCAAAATACAGCAAAAAGTGATATTTCGTCGACAGAGGCAAAAAAACAGAAAATCGACGTAAACACCAAAAAACCCGACCTTCAGGTGACCCTCATCCAAGCCGCAGCGTCAACATCGACCCAGCCAGATCCGATAGCTCCACCCTCCCGAAATAATGTGGCCACTCCCACAAATCTCATCCCGCCTCCTTCGACAGACACCGAATTCAAGGTACCATATAAAACGGTGCCGTTTAAACGCAATATCAGAAAGGTATTCCTGGACGTTGGTGGTGATCCAACCACCCAAAGGACCCCAATACATACGGAAAATAGGTTTCAGCCGCTAAGCGAAACCGAGGACGATGCCGGATCTATCTCCACTGAGCAGGAGACCATAACTGCAACACGGAGATCCACCCGGGTCATTCCGAGACCCAAGCAACAACTCCGCACTAAAATTACCCCGCCACCCCCTATTGTAATCAAAGGGGGCCCTAAAAACCATAATGAATTTGTAGCCAACCTTAGGGCAGCAAACGTCACTGAATATAAACTCAAATACACTCGCAATTCAATAGTCATCTTTTGCAATGCAACGAAAGATTGGCTAAATTTAAAACGCATGTTCGACAATGATAATATACAATATCATTCATACGCCGAAAAACTACAGAAGACGCACGCCTTTGTCCTAAAAGGCTTAGACGGCGATATCCTCCCGCAGGAAGTAAGAAATGCTCTTATCGAGGAGTATGACCTTAAAATCAAGGAAGTATATGTTATGAAGAAAACGAGAAATCCATTGTACCTGGTTGTGCTGGAATCCAATGTTACTATTAAACATCTCAACCAGAAATGCAGATATTTGATGTCAGTGCGTATATCATGGGAATACCGTCGTAATGATAAAGGCATAATGCAGTGCAAGCGTTGTCAGGGGCATGGACATGCCCTGACATACTGCCGTAGAGAATGGAGGTGCTCGAAGTGCGCGGGGCCCGATCAAATAATTGAATGCAGTTGCGACGATATCAAGTGCGTAAACTGTGGGGGAGATCACCGGTCCATAGATCCTCAATGTCCGGTGTATCGCTTCAAATTAGCACAATTGCAACAACGAGCCCAAACGAATCAAGGAAATCAATCCAAGAAGACGTATATGCCAGCGCCGCAGCCTGCTAAGCCGGCATGGCAAGAGACAGTCCAGAACACCCAAGTAGATCCTACAATAGAGACTTTCCCCCGATTAGGCGAATTAGTGTCAATAAAGTGCATAATTCAAACGTAAACTTAAATAATGTAAACACGAATGAAAATGTAAGTACAGGCACCCAATCACTAGGCCCATCTGGCGATTTCATTAAACTCAATAATATTGTACATAAAATCAACTCTCTTGTCAATATACCTCAGCTTATACAGGCCATGGAAGACTATGCAAGTCTCCTGGAAGCCTGCGATCGTAGTAACTCGACTATTTTTCAAGTAACCTTAAATTTTTTCTCACAAGAACTTGATAAATATAACTTTTAGTTACTTTTATCAAAACTGCAATATCGAGCAGCATGCTCGCTGAAATAGCGACCGCCTCGATCTAGGGGGCGGAGCTAAACTCATGTATATATAGTGTACATATAAATGTTGTGCCGTCATTCTTAAGCAGGGTTTTTCGACGTGCTGTTTCCCTGTCAACTTCTCTCACCATCACACGACTTTAAAATTAGAAAATCGAACAAACATCCATTGGTAACTTATTAATTCAATACAGTTGAAGGGCCGAGCCCAAATAACTTGAATATCTAAACGAAATTGAGTGCCTGTGTTTACTTGATGTACCGTTCCGTAAGGAGTTGTGTGGCGGAGCAGGAGCATAGGATAACTAGTTTCTAGACCTAGCTTTAGGAGCTCTGTGAGCAATAGGCATCAAGTATTCATAATAATATTCAAACATACAATGTAAATTTAAGCTAATAAATGATATTGATTGATTGAGGCAGGCCCGCGTTAATGGTGAATGTGTCTGAGATGTGTCCATCAACTGCAACGTGCAGAGATCAGTTCTAAAGGAAACTGGTAAGCCAGCTGCAGAGAGAGGCTGGCAGGACGGCAGTTTTTTTAGCAACCCATCAAGCCAAACACTATCCTTGTCCGTAGAAGTCGTTAGGTCTTGCGGTATTCATCATCACTGGACTCCTATCAAGGTTCGATGGGTCTCTTTTTTGAAAATTACTTTCTTTTGGGTCTATTCCTTGTGATTTATTTCTCCCTTTTCAATCTTCTTCTTCGTTTATAAAGCACTTATTTGACACTTTTTTTAAGGTCAGATTTAATTTGAACTGTTGTGATGCTATTATAATTATTGATTTTTACGAATTCTTTCGACTAATTTGTCTTTATAAGGAGAACTTGTTATTAAAGCAGCCTTCATAGACTTTCTGCATTTTGTACGCATCTGACGTTATTTTTTGATAGGCGGCAGTGGGGTGATATCAAGGGGCATTATCTGGGAACTGTCAGGTTCCCTAATGGTGGTGCTACATCCAGGTTTTGGATCAAAATGCGTTTTCCGGAAACTGCCAGGTTCACTACTGGTGGTGATGCATTCAGATTTTGAGTCATTAGGAGTGTTTGGTACGACTTCTTGTTTTTCAACCTCTTGCTGCTCATTTTCTTTTTGTGAATTTTCTCCTTACATATGTTCATTTTCCATGTAGGTTACAAATTTTTGTGGCCCAAAAATATGACGGTTACAAGGAAACAAGCCACTTTTCTTGAATGACGGTTAGATGAGTAGCATATGCTAGATCTCGCCGTCTTTACATAATTTTTGTAATTATATTGTTTGAAATATTAATAAAAGGCATATTTATTTATTTATTTATTTAAATTATTTGCACCTGTTGCATCAGTTGCTGCTCTATTGTAGGCCTCACCCAATAGCCTGCCTACCTAAGAGTAAGTAACTACTCTATCACTATTCTGCTTTAGCCAAGTTCTTGTTGCTTGAGCATAATATGCCTTTAAGAAAAACATAAAAGAGCGATCGAGAGGCTGCACTTTGTGTGCGGCGGTAATTATACTATATGCACACCATTATTGCGAGACGTTTCCAAAAGTTGAAGATTCCTGTTGTGCGAAAAATGTTCTTCTAGAACCAAAACAACGAGGTGTTGCTGAAATCATTTCATAAAGCTGTCCATCTGAATCCATCCAGACTTGAGACAGGCTGCAATCTGCCATTTGATGCTCCATCGACTAGTTGAGCCTTCATATTTACCCTAGGAAAGACTAGCATATAAGGTCTTGCTGCAATCATATAGGTGATGACAGCGACCAATGAGCCTCTCGCGCCAGAGGAGACCAACCCAATTTGAGATTTTCCCTTTAAAAATATCAATAAATGCATGACCTTTTCTTTTGGCGAATCCGTTTATTCTTGCCCCTGATGTTGCTTGAAGTTTACGGTGACTCAACTGAGGATTTCCCTACATAAAGGCACGAAGCCAATTCCATCCAGCTGCCTCACCCGTTCTAGCAAATGGGTGGGGAGGACCGTTTTGCTCTGCTAACTGGAAGGCCATTTCTTTCAAATCGCTTGTTCTTAAGCCATAAAAGCAATAGTCCATCTCTAAGCAGTACCCAGCTTACGCTGCTTCTAAATCCGTGTCCAATGCGAGTTTTCGACCAAGTTTAGTGCCAACTAATTGATCCAATTCTTGTTTGCCACTATTAATTTTGTCTTTGAGGGTCGACTTAGGAACATTAAAATAATTGCCCTTTTCATATCTTCTGCAGACCATTGTTTTCTTTTCTTTTTTGTTATTGGGTGCTTCTGTAATTAAAACAATATTGTAAGAGAAACTTTAAAGAGAATTATTTTACTATTCCCAAAATCGCACAGAGGCGCGAGGCGCACGGTGCAATATTAGGCAAATATTATTACGAAAATATTTCCGCCATTTGCCTAAATTCTATAAACTTGACAACTCCTTTAATTACAAAATATTCGAACATAATGCCACCAACACTGCACGTAAAATTTAAATGAGGTCTACATACATTCATAGAACTGTCGAAATATTTTCCCTCTTAAATGTATTCACTCAGCGAAATTGGATTATTTACGAGAGCACTGTTAATGAAGACATAACCACCAAAAATTCTTTCACTGCTTTACAGGTGAGCAAAACAAAGAGATAAGCTCGTTCACTCCTAAAGTGTGACACTTGTCAATGAAACATTTCCATGGTCTTTAATAATAGGGGGGTCATTTTTTCTTAATGGATTTTTTGGAAAAAATATATAATATAATAAGGGTTGCGTTTCTTTTTTGTACCTCAGTGAGAAAACCACTTTAGCTGAATCAGTCTCTGTGTTTAGTAGTACTGTACCGTCTGGAAGTCATTCTTCTTGTGTTCTGGCGAAACTGTTACTTTTTACCAGCGTAATTCTTGGTCTGTCTCGAGTATTTCATTTCCTCGGTACCACCCATATCTGGGAGGCAGCCCCATATCCGTTGCCCGGGAAGGCACCCGATGGAGGATCTTACAGCTCTACAAGGGGCAGAAGTTATTAGTTATTAACAATTTATTATTTCTATGAATATTAAATGTGATACCTAGTAGTAACAATATGAGGTCTTGATTTAGAATGAAGTCCTGGATGCTCTAACGCCCTGAGACGTCGTGTGTTACGTTTGGAACCGGCTAAACGTAACACACAACTTCACTTAAACTTTAAGCTAAAATGTTGAAAAGTAATGAAATATTTCAGTCCACGTTATTTCGCCATCGCTTCCCCTAATTCCCAGATTACAACTGCCAATATTGGAATTAATGAAATTTCTGAGCAATGAAAATAAAAAACACAACTTTTCCAACTGTATAATCCATTAAAGTTTTTTTTAATTATCGAATTAAATTATATTAACGGTTGAAAATTATTTGTTGAAAGTTTAAAATTGTAACTTTCAGCAAATTAATTATTTTTTTATATTTTGTATGCCATTCACCATATCCATTACTATAATCTAAATCAATCAAAATATTTACTTACAAAAATAGTTTTTGTTTAGCGGTATGAATCATATTGTCGCTCTCGAAAACGATTCATGGATATTGGTCGGGATAAACAATTATTTTTGAATCATTTATGACCACCAAAGGGTGATAATTAACTTTATAATTAACCACTTTAATTAGTGGACTGTATTAAAATAGGGTGGTGGGGGTTTTATTCATAGGGTGCGAATTGAAACATGTATTTTGGGTATTACGTACTTTAATAATGCAAGAATTAATTTGCATTAAATATGATAATTATATACAATAATTTCTAACTACGTTCAAGCATTAATTCTTTCACACATAAAACTAAATAGGTAATGGTACATATGGTTAACTATTATTAAATATCTAATAAAACTTCTTGATTGTCTAAATCAAAAATGAACTAGATAACTTCTTTTTTACTAAATTTAATTGACGTTCTATTTCAACTGACTGCCTTTCCGTTCACACAAAATACCTTGTACTTTCCGTCTTCTTCGATTTTCTCAATTAACTTTACCAGGGATATAAAACTTCGAACATTTGATTCTTCGATTCTTGAGCTGAGGAATAGATTTGTCTACTTACAAATTTCTATCCGCCATTTTACCTTTTGCTATCTCCAACAGCAGAGACGCTACGTGTCTCTAGAAAATGCGTTAAAATGCCCAAAAGAGTTCTTTATACAAGCTTGGACAAAGAGAACAGTTGTTTGCACAGATATTCTCTAAATATCTGTGCAAACAAATGAGAAAAACTACTAAATATCTTGGCGTCAAACAGGGTTGCGACTGGGCAGATGTAATTAGCGCCAAATTCATGCAAAGCGGTGACTGGACCGATGCATCACGCTTGAGTGGTTGTAAGGCACTAAAATCTAATTTTTCCTACCTGCGCGGTAGGGGGAAATATAGCGGGAAATTGCGCGGAGTGGATGCATGTGAAAGGGTAGAAGCATGTTTTTTCTTTCTTTGACATATTGTTGTTTACACAACACTGACGGAGACAAAGATATATTAAATTGAGAATGATTAATAACGATTTCATTGACGGAGTGACTACTTGCTGTTGCATATAACGGAATCTATTAAACCAACAAACAATTCAGGTTCGGACTAAGGACTAACTGAAATAAAATATTTTAATTGCACAAATTGCGGTTTACCTGAGGTGAAATAAATATATTCGGAGTTTAATTATGGCTCATCCACACTACGTACAGGGTGTTATGCACCAAATTATACAGTGAAAAACGAAAGTTAATACACATGTTGGGGTGTTTACCCAACAGATATTGATGCTTGTCTTTAAAATAACATTAGCAAACTGAACGCCATTGGAAACGTTACAAAGCTTCTTTTATTAAGGAATTGGACGTAATCAGTTTATTACCTTGAAATTTCTTGAGTGGTTCTGCAAGGATATTGCCTCTTGACATAGCGCGTTCCTTGGTTAACATTTAAATATAATTGAAAGCTGAAAAATTGGTTAAATCAATTTTATAGATGAAACATGTGAGGTAAAGAACATTCAGGATAAGACAAATTGCGGTGGAGTTGATAAATATGTTATATTGGCTGTAGCTATCGGTGGATAGCAGGTTTTATAAAATAACAAAAAATAGCAAGTATAAAGTTGTTAATTATTTTCAACTTAAATAGGTGCGGTGCAGGAGACATATGTCACTATTTACGTATTTGAAAGAAGTACCTACCTAAGGTGTTTTTACTTGTTATCTGGACTTTTTGGCTTAATTTTGCCACTAATCTATATCAAAAATCTTAGAAAACCTCATCTTAGAAAACCTCATCTTAGAAAGTATCTGATTAAATTAGCCTAGTACAGCATGTAAATCGGTTGTTCGAATTGAATCGGTGTTTGGCTTTTACAGAATATTGGGATATTATGAGGTGAGCAAATGAGGTTACAAAAGCTCATGGATGAAATGTTAGGTAAAGAAGGAACCTTGGCAGTTTTTCACGATAAGGCTGACCCGGATGAATGAGAATGGTTGCCTGATATTGCAGTATGAAGCGACTGACTCGAACTTTGAATTTATTGATGACGTAAAGACAAATGTTGGACCATATTTTGTTGGAAAAGATTACTCACCTTAGTATTTGGAGAAAATACCCATCTTCATTGACAAAAACTAAAAATAAAAACATACTGCCAATGATGTTGTCCATGGTGAAGTAACTTGCACGTGATATCAAAGACTCTACAGAAATTTGGAAGTAATTCTTCATGGATGATATTATAAATATGACCAATATGAGCGCACAACGTATACCAGGCCCTCAAATCAATTGGAAATAAAGGAACTTTTAGGTGTACTGATCTTGGACAACAAAAATAATCACTTAAACGCAGAAAACCTATTCAAGACAATTGACACTACTGCAGAAATATATCGCCTAATTATGTGAATGCAACGTTTTCGCATGCTGCTGAATTTTCATCTGTTCGATGACATTAAGACAAGGGAAACAAGTCAAACAAGTCATCAACAAGTTAAAATGGATCTAATCAGATTTGTTTGAGAAAGTTTGAAAAAAATTGTAAGTCAATTTACAGTTTATCAGAAAGTTTGACTGTAGATGAGAAATTAGAACCATTTAGAAGTAGATGCCCATTTCGAAAATCCATGCCCATATAGCCAAGCAAACACGAAATTAAAATTTAGGCCCTGTGTGATACAAACATGAAATGTACCTATAACGTTGGGGTTTACGTTGGAACCCAGCCGGATGGACCATTCGCACAAAGTAATAGTGCCAAGGATGTTGTGCCGCGAATGTGTAAACCGACTTTCGGTTCGGTTCGGTTTGAATTTTTAGGAAGCTGCTGCGTCGAGGCCTTACAACTATAGGAACCATTCGCACTAATAAAGTGAATTACCTTCGGAATTTCTGCAAAAACTGCTCCACCAACCGGATCTAGCATGTTTGGATTTCCCGCCAATTGTACTTTAGTGTCATATGTTCCTAAAAGAAAATTATTGTTTGGTTGTGAATTTCCATCTGTCACGACGATGATAAGATTGGGAACTGGAA
>JAEQML010064894.1:0-21580 GCA_016904865.1 Pissodes strobi | reverse complement strand
GAAACTGATATTGCTGAAGTACAGGCTCTGATTAGCCTGCTCTATTTAGCTGGGGTTCTCAAATCTAGCCGGCTTAGTGTTGACGAATTATGGAATGATATGGTACCGGTGTCGAACAATTCCGCCTTACAATGTCAAAGTTCAGTTTCCAGTTTTTGTTGCAGCACTTACGGTTCGACAGTATGGATACTCGTGCCGAGAGAAAACAAATGGATCGACTGGCTCCAATCAGGGACATATTTGAATGTTTTGTTACAAATTGTAAGTCTGCATATACACCTTACGAAAACGTTACAATCGACGAAAAATTGGAAGCCTTTAGGGGAAGATGCTTATTTCGGCAATATATTCCGAGTAAGCCGAATAGATATGGACTAAAAGTATTTGCTATGGTCGATTCAAAATTATATTATACCTGCAATTTGGAGGTGTATGTTGGAACACAGCCAGATGGACCGTATTCCGTCGATAACTCACCGTCAGCTGTTGTTCGTCGACTTGTTGAGCCTATTCGACACTCCAGAAGAAATGTGACCTGCGATAATTGGTTCAGTAGTGTACCACTTGTGCAAAATTTATTGACGGAATACACTCTCACTTTCTTGGGCACCATAAGAAAAAACAAAGCTGAACTTCCTCCAGAATTTTCCAATCCAACAGGAAGACCAATAGGCTCAAGTATGTTTGGATTTAATAAAGATATGACGATTGTCTCTTATATACCGAAGAGAAATAAAAATGTATTGCTTATTTCAAGTCTCCACCATGATGATAATATTGACGCAGAAACAGGAAAAGCAGAGATGATAATCGATTATAATGGTTCGAAAGGTGGAGTCGATACACTAGATAAAATGTGTGCCGCCTACGATTGCGCTACGAATACTCGGCGTTGGCCGATGGTAATTTTTTATGCACTACTCAACATGGCTGGGGTTAACTCCATGGTATTATATCATTTACAAAATCCAGACAAAAAATTACCACGGCGAAAGTTTTTGCATCTACTTTCATCTCAGCTAGCAGAAAATCATCTCCGCTCACGGGCAATGCAATCAAATATTCCCAAAACCATATATCCAAGAATAAAAGAGATATTTGGTATTAGAAATCCAGATCCTGATCCACAGCCAATGAACATTAGAGGACGATGCCACTATTGTGACAGGAAGAAAAACTGTCCAACACGATTCTCATGTCGATTATGTAACAAGTTTATGTGTTTGGAACATCTAACTTGTGTGGTTAATGGGACATCCTGTATGTTCTTCTGTATGTCGGTAGAGCTCTTTAAGATGAGTTCAGTAATATAAGGTTTGTTGGGTCTAGCTAAATTAGATACTACGTAAATTGCAAGAATGTCGGGTATCTGATTATTACTGAACCCCTCTCCTAACTTCTTTATTCGGTGCGCTAGAAAAAAAATCTTCCTTCAGAAGCTTTTCTGCGGTGTTACTAAAAAAAAAACAATTGAACATCGGAATTCTAAACTAAATGTAACCCCCCATTAACTTTATTATTTAACGTTTAGGAAAAACGCGTTGAGTAGAAAAGTTAAATGGTTCAAAATAATGTTTTAAAAAATTTCCTTTCACTTATACAGTGTGTTTTAGAAAGTCTAGGAGTGGTCCAACTATCTGATTTCAAATGAATTCCCTATTTTTATTTGTTTCAGTTTTGCATTCTCCTTGAAATTCTAAACATTTTTTATTTAGCATACCCTATGCCTGACTTTAATAGTTACATCGCAAAACGCAAAAACTATAAGCTTTATCATTACTATTCGATATAGCTAGGTTTGCCATGAAATTTGACATCCGTCAAAAGACTTTCTTCCACACTGACATTAGTTTTGATTTTTTCGTAAAACATTACTTAACTATGGGTTATTCTGAACAAGAAAGAAAAGACATTTATACATTTTATGTTAAGTATAATCATAATAAAAAATGGGCTCAAAGGGAATGTAGGAGTTGTTCCGGCTGCACAAACATTTAAAAGAGTCTATGACCAAGTGATACCACATCATTTAAAAGAAAGAAGAGAACAATTCCCAGAGACGCGGACCATGCCAACGATGAATTAAATATCCATTTATACTTCGAAGGTATGTATAACAATGGCATTGGCTTAAACCTATACTTTAGTGATATATTCGATAGCTAACGTTTTTGTAGCAAAAACTTATTATCCTTGCATACTTATGACTCTTATGAGTATAATAGTTTTCATTTCAGAGAAGCCTGAAAAGTCGCTTAGGAATGCTTCGAGAGATTTGGAGAAAACTAAGTGGAAAGTGGATATCACGTTACATAAACATAATTATCATCCATTTAAAATATTACCAGATTCAGAGACTTACTGATGCCCATAGGAAGCGCGTCTTATTCTTTGCCAGAACATGATAATATATTATTTACCGATGAAGCAACATTTGTTACTTCTGGGGTAAATAATAGAAAAAATACACATTTTTGAGCATCACAAAATCCACAGGCTATACGTGAAATTAAATATTCTGGTTGGCAGTCATTACATGTTTAGTGTGGGGTTTTAAATGGTAGAATAATAATTGGCCCGATTTATTTTCAGCAAACCCTTAATGGAGAAAGAGACTTAGAAATTATAACTGAAGTCATTAATAATTTAAATGAGAATATAGAAATTATCTGGTAGCAGGCTCCCCCATAATGTAGCTCCAGTAACCAAATTTCTAAAGACCATGTTGCCTGAATGGATTGGTAGATCCGGTCCAATATATTGGCCTAGCAATAGTCTGGATTTCTCAGACTTAGATACTTTTTTATGGGGGCATCTAAAGGGCAAAGTATCAGCCGAAATAAATTTGAATTTAGATATGTTTTGGGAAAGAATTGCTGAAGAAGTGGTTATTTTAAATAATAAACCATATATTATTCGAAGCGCCGTTAATAGACTGTGCAGGATTTATATAAAATGGTGGTTATGTAGAGCATCTAATGCAATAAAAACGTAAAAATATTACATTGTTAGCTTATTATATATATTTTTAAATGCATCCATTTTAACTAATATTTTAAATAAAGGTAATAACTAATCTTAGACTATATTTATATTTATTTGATGGATATGTCTAATTTCATGGCTACTTGATGAAATCTTTAAACCTAGCTATATCGCGTAATAATGATAAAGATTATAGTTTTTTGCGTTTTGCGAACTATTAAAGTCAGGCATAGGGTATGCTACATAGAAAAAGTTTAGAATTTCAAGGAGTATGCAAAACTGACACAAAAAAAGGAATCTCATTTGAAATAAGATAGTTTGATCACGCCCAGACTTTCCGAACCACCCTGTATAAGTGAAAGGAAGTTTTTTTTAATTATTTTGAACCATTAACTTTTATTCTGGACGCGTTATTCCTAAACGCAAAATAAAAAAAAAATTGAGTGAGTCTCACCCATCCAAGTACTAACCACGCTCAACGTTGCTTTGCTTCAGTGATCGGACGAGAACTGGCATTTTCAACGTGCTATGGCCCTTACATGTACATTTTAGCTTCTTCATAGAATAAAAACAAACACATTCGCATTTATAATATTAGTTAGGATTCTTTAATAATACTTACTGGCAGTTTCGGAGCGGATTAATTCACTGCACAAATTCGACACGAAAATCTAATGTCACCAGGAATAACATCAACATATGGACACAGCCTATTTACCTAGTAATCTTGGGCCGACATCCTTTGATTTAGGAAAGTCAATAATCAACTTTTCAAATTTTTTGAGAGGGCTATGACTCAATATTGCTTTAAACGTCTGGGCATGTGAATAATACTTTGACAGTTCATTTAATTTAAAATAATAATATGCTTTTTATCGTTTAAAATACGTTTAAAAACGATTTTAAATGGCAAAATTGTAGAAAAATCCGAAAATTCGGACTTTTTTTAGGATGATAGCCGTGGCTTCGGACGAATTTGTTGTGGATTTTGAAGCGAAAATTCATTTTAAATTCAACCGTCCATTACAAATAAGCTGTGCTATGGATCCAAATACACTGCGAATATAATAAAATAAAAAATTTATTTTGACGGTTCGTTTAATTTAAAATATACCTTTTTATTGTTTAAAATCGGTTTAAAACGATTTTAAATGGCAAAATTGTATATAATACGTTGCGGCTAGAATCGGTTTACACATCATTTCCGTCCCCACACTTCCACCCCGCCCACACATTTCCGTCCCATTTGCCGAGATTTACCCTCATACCGCCGCGTAAGATGTTTACACATCAAAAGTTACCTTGAAATTGATTGCCTTTGGCTCCACAAATGATTACGCTTATTTTGAATTGGTATAGAGCCTCTTCGGCTCTGGCTCCAGGATGTAAACTCCACAAGTGCTAGTTTAGTGACCCTCAAACGTCTACGTTTCGATAGGCAAGTCTGCTATCGTTATCAAGACAAAGACACTAAAAATGAAAATGGTTAGCAAATACAATAAAACCCGAGAATACTAAACTGTTAAGAAGCGACAGAATAATTTCAATCTAGTATGCGCATTCGCCAAATATGCTGCTTTTCCGTCACCGTCCGTCAGTGTCGAGATATGTCATTGATGTCAACAGATAAGTTGTTTTGTAGTCCAAGTGGCAGTGTCGCTAATAGTGCATTTTTAACGATCTGTATTTTCGCTTTATTGTTGGTTTTTTTCGATTGGCATAATAATAATAATTATAGGCATGTCGAGTTCGGGTAACAATTGTGTCTATAGGGGATGTTCGGTTGTTACTGGGCAAGGATTTAGTTTATTTTCGTTTCCCAGAAATCCAGAACTGTAAGTATTTATTTTTATATAAATTATTTCTTAAAACTATTTAATAATAGGTAACAGTCGAGTTTTAGTATGTTACTGATGGCTGTTTGCACGGCTTTGCTTAAAATCGTGACTTTAGTAAGCCCCTCTCAACTTTAAGGTCGACCTTAGATTAATTTTGTTCGCGCGACCAAGGCTTAACGAATTCTTAGCGAAACGTGAGGTAAACTTGGCAATGTTGCAATTTTGATTACTTTTCTGGTGCTTTTTCTACTCCCCCTATTGGCATTGGCGACATTGGCGTTGACATTTCATTTCCATTTTAGTTCGGTGATTTTTTTTTTACTTCAATGTGATACTCTGATATTACTTACAGATCGTAGAGGTATTCAATTTCATCTACTATTAACTCCAAAATATTAATAGCTGTTTGTTTATTTAGAAGAAAACTTTTGAAAAACGTTAAGTTATGGAAATAATAAAAATACTTCGTCGGTAAACTCATTTGGGAATACCAAAGACTATTATTCATCCAATTTGTCGTCTTCTTTGATTAAAAAGTTTGCAAGGTCCATAGTGGTAACTGATGCTTCAAGAGAAATGCTTAATTATATAAAAAAAAAATCAAAACACCTAGGCTTAATTTTATATGATTTTTAAGTGAAGCTTTACACTTAAGAGAGATGGTGCAACAAAAAATACCAGATAAGGTGTACCTTAAGTTAATCTTGGATTAAGAGAGGCCGTGCGAATGGCCATGAGTTGTCAAATTCATGTTTTTCTACCATTAGGTTATTCTGGAATGAAAATATTTAACTTAAAACTAATAAAATAATATTATATTTTTCTAACTGACGTCAGTTAAGAAAAGTTAAACTATTCACAACAGGAATGAACACCTATATGAGTTTGAGTGTCCTTCCTGGAGATGCCTTGGGTACAATAGATGCTTTATATTTATTTAATAATCTATTTGACGTGTTAAATTCAGACTCCTTACGACCATCCTATAAGTTTAAGAAAGTATTTGAAGGCTATCAATATCAAATTAAATTTTTAAAAGATACTTTATTGTCTTTGTCTAAAATGAAAATTTTTGACAAAATTGGCAAAGACATAACCAACAGGGTAAGATTTCCAAAATGTTGGGATGTAACAATGCATGGGCTTATCAAATTGTGGGAAAAACTTTGAAAAGCAAATTTTAAATACCTAAAAACAAGACGTATAAATACAGATTGCATCGAAAACTTCTTTGGAAGTGCCCGGCAACAAAGCGGTAACAATGTTAATCCCACCCTTATACAGTTTCAGACTGCCTTTCGAAAGCTATTTTGGCAAAGTTGTTTCCATACGGACCAAATGAACTGCCAAGAAGATTCGGTTTGCTTCAATTATACAGCTCAATAATTGTTGACTAGGCTCTAGGGATAGCGGCGCGTAATATGTATTGAATGCAGTGGAATGTATTCGCGGAAACATATGCAAGCTGCTGTATATCCACTATAATACAGCTTTTGTAAAATATATCCTGGTTTTTAGTTAGATAAAGTAAAATATATCTTAGAAAGTGTTGACAAAGTACGGTCACGTATTACAACAAGTAATATTTCACTTCACGCATAACCTCCGCTAGCTTCGCTCGCTCCGGGGCTCAACAAAAGAAAGCTAACCAAGTGCTAACCCAAAATCAAGAAAAAAAACTATTTAGAAACATAACCTTAAAAAAACCGACGGGATTTGAACCCGGGTCGCCGAAGTGAAGGCTAACCATCTAGACCCTTAGACCATCAGCGGACTTACAAACAACTGGTTGCATCACGAAAACATGGAAGTCAACGGACAGAGTGCAGGGCGCCGCTATCCCTGGAGCCTAGTAATTGTTGTGATTATTAACTTAGACTAGTGGCTAGTTCTTTTAAAGGTTTACAGAATTGTATACATACGTGTCATATGTATGTTTTGTAATTTTTAAACAATAAAAATGGACGAAACTTTTCAGGATCATCTACTAAGTCAGGGAACAATGTATGAAATTCGCCATATTGTTTTCGTTTTTTACAATACATTATGCACCCAAAATCTATGACGCCGTGATCTGTATTTAGTTCGTGCTTTTTCTTCTTCATCTGATAATAAAGTAGCGATCAACACTACTTCTACAGAAGAACTCATTGTTCTACCAACAAATCAAAATTACTAATCTAAAATTTTCATTTTATAACCTGTCACCCAGTCAGTCGAGCCAATGCGATCCGATGCGGATAAGTGGACGAATTCATTACAAAAATCCGATTCGATTCATGCGGCCGATTCGTCCGGTACGAACAAGTGGACGCGCACCTTAATTCGAACGTTCTCTGTAAAGATTCGTAAATCGACCACGACTACGAGGCCGATGAGAACGGGAGAACCCTCAAGGAACCGTACTATTTCCGCAACTGGTCAACTGTGATTTAAACTTTAAAAAAATAATACCTGTATTAATTCATAATCTTTCAGAATATGACCGTCACTTTATGGTTAAAGGGCTTTCTTCTGGAATTAAGGAATTAGTTAGCTTGGTTCTTAGACAAGAAAAATCAAGTAGATGTAATCTCCACAGATTTTGGAAAGGCACACAATATTCTTCTAAAAAAACTAGTTGCAAAATTTGGGTTTAATGACTGCTTAGTTAAATTTTTTCACTCTTACCTTAGTAATAGACAGCAGAAAGTTTATCTCAGCGAATATAGCTCAAACTATTTCATACCAACTTCAGGTGTCCCGCAAGGATCTAATCTTGGAACACTAATGTTCTTTTTATTAATTAACATTTTAATTGATACCATTAATAAGTCGGAAACATTATTATTTGCTGATGACTTAAAATTGTACATTACAGACTGTTAATCACTTCAAGGGGACCTAAACTAATTAGCTATTCGCATAATTTTAAATTTGGGCTATAGGGAGTCTTGCAGAGAAGTTTTTAAAAGAGGAAAAATTTTCACCATATATGCATTGTATATCATGGAATGTTTAACTTTTTGCATAAAAATAAACACTTACTTACACAAAATAATACAACTTTTAGTTATGTAACTCGAATTCAAAACATTTATTTTCCATATCACAGATTATCAATGACTCAGACATCTGATGTACATGTGTATAAAATTCATTAATAGACTTCCGAATAGGATTAAAAGTATAACTGGTTTTAAACAGTTTAAATGTAAAGTTAAAGATATTTTGTTGGATATTGATACATACTCCATAAATGATTATTTAGATAGGCAGGTAATATAGTACGGGTTTCTATGTGACGTCATTTCATTTCCTTTGCATTGGTTGTGTACATAATTAATGTAAATAAGTTTTGAAATAAAGAAATTTTCTATTCTATTCCATACGATCTATTAAGTGCAAAATGGAACTACGTCATTTAATATAAAAGTTTCCTTACAGAAAAATGCCATTTAAATTATAGTGAAATTTAAAAGTTCCACGATATTTTAGGATTATTCATAGAGCCCAAAAGGAATAATTCCACATTGCGCTATGGAACTTTACGCCAACTTTATACTTATACTTGAATTTTAAGAATAGTTTCATAAAAGCTTGCAGAAACGTCAGGATTTGAAAAACAGAAATTGAACTATAAAAAATTGTTTTATCAAAGGTAAAGTTCAGGAAAAATGGTTCTGACTCAATGACTGCATTAAAACTACCTGGATTGATCTTATTGTGTAGGCTAGAGCTTGGCAATACACGAAGTATAAAGGTGCAGTACCGGGTCGGACTAGGTTTGAGGTTTTAAGGGAAACAAGGAATGTTTCTTGTATGATACGTTTATATTAATTTAATCAAATGAAAAACCTAAATAATATTTAAGAATACGAATTTAGCCAGTTAGATTTATTTACCTTTATAATGTTATTCTATATTTAGTTCCGTTCCGCTATTGCTATTCTCATGTAAATTAATTATAATTGGTTTAATTTTATATTCTAGAGTAATAGAGGAACTTTCTACGGTAAGTACGTGATGAACTTAATTTTGACATATCGTTCACACATTTTCTGATTAGTTCTACAAGAGTACAGTTTATAGTCGGAGAAGTATTTTCTGACCTAAATGTTAATATTAAGTGGTGCCAGATTTACTCTATGGAATAAATTGGAACTAACTGAAACTAACCGAAAGTTGATTGGACCACTAACCAAAACTAACCATAAGCGCCAAAACGGGCAAAACCTAGCAGAACAGGTTACAAAAATTAAAGTAAGTTAAAATTAACCAAAACGAACCGAACTTTGGCGACTAACGAAAACAAACCACAAACATTAAATTTCATTATACCGTATCGGAACCGTTGCAAGTGAAATAATTTGGAATTAACTGAAAGTAACCAAAACTAACCAAAGGTAACTAAAAACGGGCTAAAAATCAAAACAGATTACAAATGTTAAGTTAATACTAACCTAAATTAACCGAATTTTGTCGACTAACCAAAACTAACCAAACACATTAAATTTGCTAATAACGTACCGGAACCGGTTCAAATAACTAAAATATATTAAAACTAACTGAATTTTACCGAAAGTTGATTGAACGACTAACTAACCAAAAGTAAACAAAAGCACCAAAACGGGCTAAAGCGCATCGAAATATAAAATATTGAAGTAAGTTGAAACTAACCCAAATACTGGTTCAAATGACTAAAATAAATTGGAACTAACTGAATTTTACCTAAAGTTGATTGAACGATTGACCAAAACAAACCAAAGGTAAGTAAAAGCATCAACTCGGGCTAAAACGTATCGAAATTGATTAAAAATATTAAAACTAACCCAAATTAATCGAATTTGGTGACTAACCAAAAATAACCAAAAACACTAAAATTGTTTATAACGTATCGGAACTAGTTAAAATTATTAAAATAAATTAAAACTAACTGAAATTAACTGTCAGTTGATTGAACGAGTAACCAAGACTAACCAAAAGCACCAGATCCGGTTCAAATGACTGAAATAAATTAAAACTAACCGAAAACTGATCGAATGACTAACCAAAACTAATTAAAAGTAACCATAAGCACCAAAAAGAGCTAAAACGGTTCGGAACTGATTAAAGATATTAAAATAAGTAACAAACCCAAATTAATCGAATTTTGGCGACTAACAAAAATGAGCCAAAACATTAAAATTGGTTCTGACTGAAATAAATTAAAACTAACTAAAACTAACCGAAAGCTGATTTAATGACTAGCCAAAACTAATCAAAAGTAACCATAAACACCAAAAAGGTCTAAACCTATCGGAACTGTTAAAATTTTGGCGACTAACTAAAATCAACCAAAAACTTTTAAATTGGTTATAACGTATCGGAATCTGTTCAATTGACTAAAATAAATTGGAACTGGCTGAAAGTGACCGAACGTTGATTAAATGACTAACCCAAACTAACCAAAAGTAACTAAAAACACCAAAACGGGCTAAAACGTATTGAAATGGATTAAAACTATGGAAGTAAGTTAAAAGTAATACAAATTAGCCGAATTTTTGTGACTAACCAATAACATTAAAATTGGGTATAACGTATCGGAACTGGTTCAAATGGCTAAAATAAATTAAAACTAACTGAAAATTAGATTTTTTGGTGCTTTTGATTACTTTTGGTTAGTCGTTTAACGAACTTTCGGTTAATTTCAGATATTTTTAATTTATTTTAGTCATTTGAACCGGCTCCTATACGTTATTACCAATTTTAGTATTTTTTTGGTTAGTTTTGGTTTGTCATTCAATCAACTTTCGGTTACTTTCAGGTAGTTCCAATTTATTTTCGTCATATGAACCGGTTGCGATACGTTATAACCAGTTTAAATGTTTTTGGTCAATTTAAGTTAGTCGCTATATACCTACCTACTCGTACAACTTAAAATCAATTTCCTTTAATATTTTTAATCTGTGTCGATACGTTTTAGCCCTTTTTGGTGCTTTTGGATACTTTTGGTTAGTCGTTCAGTCAATTTTCGGTTGATTTCAGTTAATTTTAAATTATTTTGGTCATTTGAACAAATTCCGATTCGTTATAACCAATTTTAATGTTTTTGATTAGTTTAGGTTAGTCGCCAATATTCGGTTAATTTGGGTTAGTTTTAACTTACTTTAATATTTTGAATCTGTTCCGATACATTCTAGCCCGTTTTGGAGCTTTTATTTGCTTTTGGTTAGTTATTTAATCAACTTTCGGTTACTTTTAGCTAGTTCCAATTTATATTAGTCGTTTGAATTGGATCCGATATATTTTAATCAAATTTAATGTTTTTGGTTAGTTTTGCTTAGTTCTTAAAATTTGGCTCGTTTTGGTTAATTTTGACTTATTTTAATGTTTGTAACCTGTTCCGATACGTTTTAGCCCGTTTTGGTGCTTCTGGTTACTTTAGGCTAGTTTTGGTTAGTCGTTCAATCAACTTTCGGTTAGTTTCAGTTAGTCCAATTTATTTTAGTCATTTTATCCGATTTCAATATCTTATGATCAAATTTAAGTTTAAATAAACAAACTAACACGAGCGTATGACGCCATGTGACAAATGTAGCATGTACTTTTGCACTATTTGAGGCCCTATATTCGGATCATAAGAATAATAAATAACCAGAAGCCAATCTTTCCTCGTTGCAGCCAATGCCTAGGCTGCCGTGACCTTGCACTACTTGATCTGCCGAAATTCCTCTGAAACTCTCCAGTGTCGGCGCTCATAGCCGGATAACAAGCAATGTCTAAGATGCACCCTCTATTATACACTCGCCAACAACCACCTAAAAAATCGATTTTGATGTAAATGGACCTGGCGCATCCGATTTTGGAGTTCGCCAGGCAATCCAGAATTGCGAAGCTGGTCAAAATTGGCCAATTTCTGAAAAATCTCAAATTTTATGTGATATTTTTAATTTTTGCTTATCACCTTATATCTCCTTTACTTTAAGTCTGATTGAATAAAAATTTTTGGGAGACTCAATTTGGACATTTGTTATCAAATGTTGGTGGCACGAAATTTCTTAAAAATGCAGCAACAAATACTCGATCGGGAAAACCTTTTTGCTTTTAGAGATAGATGTATTAGTAAGCGACAAAGTTGTAGCCAAAGAACCAAAAAAACTTTTTTATTTCGGTGATTTTTTTGATAACAAGTTTAGTTTTCAAGAAAACGATGCTGCAATAAAACACTTCGAGTTCCGCGTCGCAACGGCTAAGGGGGCGTCCTAGGTGAGCGATTTGCAGCGAACGCGAATTAGTAGCGATGCAGTGCGACTATATTAATTTTTCGTACTGCATCGCCAGCGCTTCTCATTCGCGTTTGCTGCAAATCGCTCACCTAGGACGCCCCGTATGGCTCCATCTTCCGAAATGCCGCCGAAATTCGCCAATGTAGGCGCTACGGCTCGGCTGTAGTAAACGGATCGTCTAAAATATGGCAAAATTCTAGCGGTTGGAAATGCGGGGTTATACCAAAGTATATGTGAACTAGTAAGTTCACTCAGCGGTAAATCCTTTGATGTAATTCAGCCACATTCTTTTATATCAAGTGACATGGAGATGACCGATGCGCTGCGTAAGTGTCCGATTGATTCGCGTGGCTTTCTCTAATCAGAGATATATTCAGGAGATTGTATGGACTCGTACCAAAAGACCTACTGAATGCCGGCCGGTTGAAAAAATCAAGTGAAAGTGAGCAAAGTTGTAAAAATCTTTTCATAGAAGGAAATTGAAAAAATATTTGCTATACGTTTGTCATTTTTAGGTGATACCACTGTTGCTATCTCAGAACCTAACAAGAATTTAACAACACTGCAAATCGATCTTGAAAAGGCATCAATAATGGCAACTTTCTAATTTAATCAACTTCGTAGCTTTGACCGTTTCAAAGATATCAATAATAGTGGAATTACCTAAAATTTATTTAAAAATATATAATAATATAATACTTCGGAATCTCATTTTTACTACACTTCTTTAGTTTCATGAAAGTGATTTTTCAAGGCCACGTTATGACATGGTTTATGTTTTCGTCTCGCCTTACGGCATTTTTGTATCGTTGATTGGACGACTAACCAAAACTAACCAAATCTATCAAAATTGATTGTACCGTATCGGCACCGGCACCGGCACCGGTTCAAATTACTACAATAAGCTGAGACTAAGTGAAACTAACCAAAACTTGATTCGACGATTAATCAAAACTAACAAAATCTATTAAAATTGATTATAACGTATCGTAACGGGTTCAAGTTACTAAAATAAGTTGATACTAACTGAAACTAACCGATAGTTGATTGGAGGACTAACCCAAACTAACCAAATCTATTAAAATTGATTATAACGGATCGGAACAGATTCAAATAATTAAAATAAGTTGAGACTAAATGAAACTAACCGAAAGTGGTTGACGAATAACCCAAACCAACCAAATCTGTTAAAATTGATTTTAATGTATTCTGAAAAGCAAGAAATGACTAAAATAAGTTGAGAATAAGTGTAGCTAACCGGCAGTTGATTGAACTACTAACCCAAACTAACCAAATCTATCAAAATTGATTATAACGTATCGGATGACTAAAAGAATTTAAGACTAAGTGAAACTAACCGAAAGTTTATTGGAAAACTAACTTAAACTAAAAAAATCTATTAAAACTATTTATAACGTATCGGAACCGCATTAAATGACTTAAATAAGTTGGGAATAAGTGAAACTAAACGAAAGTTGAATCGACAACTAACCCAAATTAACCAAATCTATTAAAATTGATTATAACGCATCGGAATCGGTTCAACTGATTGAAATAGTTAAGACTAAGTATAACAAACCGAAAGTTGAATCGAGGATTAACCTAAACTAACCAAATCTATTAAAATTGATTATAGTGTATCGGAACCACATTAAATGACTAAAATAACTTAAGAATAAGTGAAACTAACCAAAAGTTGGATCGACGACTAACCCAAACTAACCAAATCTATTAATATTGATTATAACATATTGGAACCGCTTTAAATGATTGAAATAAGTTAAAAAACAGTGAGACTATCCGAAAGTTGAATCGACGACGTAACCAAATCTACTAAAATTGATTATAAAGTATCTGAACCGGTTCTAATGACTAAAATAGGATGAAACTAAGTGAAACTAACCAAAAGTTGTTTGAACGACTAACCGGATTAGGTTTGTTAGTTCGGGTTAATCGTGGATTCAACTTTCAGTTAGTTTCACTTAGTCTCAACATATTTCAATCATTTGAACCGGTTCTAGGACGTTATAATCAATTTTAATAGATGTTATTAGTTGGGTTAGTCACCAAATCAACTTTCGGTTAGTTTCTCTTAGCCTTAACTTATTTTAGATATTTGAACCGGTTCCGACACGTTATAAACAATTTTAATAGATTTGATTACTTTGGATTAGTCATCCAATCAACTTGCGTTAAACTTCACGTAGTTTCAACTTATTTTAGTCATTTGAACCGGTTCGGATACCTTATAATCAATTTTAATAGGTTAGGTTAGCTTGGGTTAGTTGTTGATTCATCTTTCAGTTAGTTTCACTTATTCTCAACTTATTTTAGTTATTTAAAGCGGTTCCGTTACGTTATAATAAATCCTAATAGATTTGGTTAGTTTGGGCTAGTCGTCCAATCAACTTTTGAATAGCTTCACATAGTTTCAATTTATTTTAGTCATTTGAACCGGTTCCGATACATTATAATCAATTTCAATAAATTTGGTTAGTTTGGATTAGTTTGGGGACGACTACAATCAACTTTCGACTTGCTTCACTTAGTTTCAATTTATTTTAGTCATTTGAACCAGTTCCGATACGTTATAATCTATTTTAATAGGTTTGGTTCATTTGGGTTAGTGGTTGATTCATCTTTTGGTTAGTTTCACTTATTCTCAACTTATTTTAGTCATTTAAAGCGGTTCCAATACGTTATAATACATTTGGTTAGTTTCGGTTAGTTTGGGGGCGACTACAAGCATCTTTCGACTAGCTTCACTTAGTTTCAACTTATTTTAGTCATTTCGACTTGTTCCAATACGTTATGATCAATTTTAATAGATTTGATTACATGAGATTAGTCGTCGATTCAACTCTCGGTTATTTTCACTTAGTCTTAACTTATTTTATTCATTTGAACCAGTTCCGGTACGTTATAATCAATTTTAATTGATTTGGCTAGTTTAAGTTAGTCGTCTATTCAACTTTCGGTTTGTTTCACTTAGTCTCAACTTAATTTAATCATTTGAACCGGTTCCGAGACGTTATAATCAATTTGAATAGATTTGGTTAGTTTGGGTTAGTCGTCGATTCAACTGTCGGTTGGTGTCGGTTATTCTCAACTTATGCTAGTCATATAAAGCGGTTCCGATACGTTATATTGATTTTATTACATTTGGTTAGTTTGGGTTAGTCGTCGATTGAACTTTCGGTTAGTTTCACATAGTCTCAACTTATTTTAATCATTTGATCCGATTCCGTTACTTTATATTCAATGTTAATAGATTTGGTTAGTTTGGGTTAGTAGTCCAATCAACTTTCGGTTAGCTTCACTTATTCTCAACTTATTTTAGCCCTTTGAAGCAGTTCCGATACGTTAGAATCAATTTTAATAGATTTGGTTAGTTTGGGTTAGTGTTCAATTAACTTTCGGTTAGTTTCACTTATTCTCAACTTATTTTAGTCATTTGAAACGGTTACCGACGTCATTATCAATTCTAATAGATGTGGTTAGCTTGGGTTAGTCGTCGACTCAACTTTCGCTTACTTTTACTTATTCTCAACTTATTTTAGTCATTTAAAGCGGTTCCGATACGTTATAATCAATTTCAATAGATTTGGTTAGTTTGGGTTAATCGTCAATTCAACTTTTGATTAGTTTCACTTTGTCTCAACTTATTTTAATCATTTAAATCCGTTCTGATACGTTATAATCAATTTTAATGGATTTGGTTAATTTGGGTTAGTCATCCAAACAACTTTCGTCTAGTTTCATTTAGTGTCAACTTATTTTAGTTATTTGAATCGGTTCCGATACCTTATAATCAATTTTAATAAATTTAGTTAGTTTGGGTTAGTCGTCGGATCAACTTTGGGTTAGTTTGGGTTAGTCGTCCAAACAACTTTCGGCTAGTTTCACTTAGTCTCAACTTATTTTAGTTATTTGAATCGGTTCCGATAAGTTATAATCAATTTTAATAGATTTGGTTAGTTTGAGTTTGTCGTCGAGTCAACTTTGGGTTAGTTTCACTTAGTCTCAACTTATTTTAGTTATTTGAACCGGTTCCGATACGTTATAGTCAATTTTGATAGATTTGGTTAGTTTGGGTTAGTCGTCGATTTAACTTTCGGTTAGCTTCATTTATTCTCAACTTATTTTAGTCATTTGAAGCGGTTCTGATACGTTATAATCCATTTTAGTAGATTTGGTTAGTATGGGTTAGTCGTGGATTAAACTTTGGGTCAGTGTCACAGGGCCAAAATATATTTAATATTTACAAACCATTCCATTATCATTATATAATATGTACTTATAAAAATAGTATATTATTTTATATGGAGGAAAAGTAATACTTTTCATGACGCGCTCGTGTTTAACAGCCGAACGGAGTGAGGCTGGTAATAGAGAGCAAGCCATGAAAAGTAACTTTTCCTCCAAATAAAATATGCTGTTTTTTCTTCAAATGTCGACAAATTAATGCAAACAGTCTCTTTTTAATAATAATAATAATTATTATTAAAGATAAGTGGGTTCGCAAGGTGGCTTAGACCGGTGAGGTGTCGGTGAATAGGCTCAAGTTGTTGCTATAGTAATGTAACATGAAGCTGTCAGTGGACACTGTCAACAATAATTATATTTTTAAAATTGCGTCTTCGATTGCGTTTTAATTCCGTATTGACAAGCAGTTATTGAGCAAGTTCGATTAAATAATAACCAATTTGTTCCTAAATTAGTGATTTTTAGAAATGCAGTCACACATTGAGTGATAAATACAAATTTTAGTTTAATAACTTTTGAGTTGTTGACGCTTATTTTGATGTTTGTTTGTATTGTATCTATGTTGCTATGATAACACTTTTACCTCCGCCGGCGGAAAAGTGAAAAGTAAAGCTCAGGCGGAGGAAAAACGAAACTTTACTGCCGCCTACACAGTCGAGTAATGACGGATTTACTGACGTTTGAAGAAAAAAAAATTGACACCTAGACGATTTTTCCGGTCTTGTCGCCTCCTTCACCTAATTTTATTAACATATCTATTTACTAATCCGACTATAGATTTTTCCTATTTGCCTTTGTCTTTTTCATTGCTTTGTATATATTTCCACCGAAGTCCGAATAAAATATTAAAATAGAAATAAAATTAAGGATTTTCACAAATCCGACTCTGTTCTAAACACTCTGCCTACAGACGAACGACTGATTAAACTAAAACGCTCCACATGCTGCCAACAATCTGCGGATTTTCGGCGGCTGGCAGAAAATATTTGGGGGAGTGGAGCTACTAGTTTACATATACTTTGGTTATACTTTGGATGGATTTCCCCTTGTTGAGTGTTTCGTGTTTAATGGATTTTTGGACGACTTAACTTATATTAAACACTAAAATCGATTAATAGAGAGTAACCCAAAACCATAAGTTAATAATTTGGCAAAATAAATATATTGGTTAGAAAATAAGTAGTTTTTATTAGCATCTTAAAGATCTTAGGAATGATTAAATCGCTGAAAACGCCAGTATAAATAACTAACCGAACATTGATTGAGCGACTAACCAAAACTAACCAAATCTATTAAAATTGATTATAACGTACCTGAACCGGTCCAAATGACTAAGTAAAATAAGTAGATACTAAGTACCACACTTGGACGACTAATCAAAACTAACCTAATCTATTAAAATTTATTATAACGTATCGTAACCATACTGTGATACTCGTGACTTTTTTATTTGTAAATATGAATACCTATCTTTTTATGTACCATATTAATAGATAAATTTGCATATTAATGAAATATCTGGCAGCGTTAATATAGCGGAGTGTTTTGATATGATAGGATTCAACAGGACATTATTATTTGGAATGGATTTAAAATGAAAACTAAAGCCCATATGCTGAAAGCTCATCAAAACGGATATCTGTGAATTTGAACAACACTGATGGTTTGGAAAAATTCTTAAATAAACGGTACTAATTTCTCGCTTATTGGAATAAAAAAAAAAGTTGGAACATAGCTCCGCCACAGAAATGGGAAAAATTGGAAGGTCAATATTTCACTAGGAAAGTGGCTTCATCTCATTTTCCCTAGGAAAACAAATAAGTGCATATTATTTGCCTTACTAATTGGTAAATAAGTACAGACTTTGAAGAAAATCGTTGGAGCTGTTTCCGAGAAAATCGATTTAGTTCATTTTTCTCAAGAGTAAAGGGACTGCACCGATTTTTCACAGAAAAACGGGGTAGTACGTATTATTTTCCTAAACTAAATTGTAAACATATAGAAAATCTAGTAAAAATCGTTTAGGCCGTTTTTGTGAAAATCTATTTTTTTATATTATTCTTTATATTGTGTAATGTTAAAGAAATCAATTATAAAACGTCTGGAGATATTGTCCCGAAACTCCTAAATAATAATTCTGGTAGAAATCGGCCTAATGGTGTAACAGGCTACGATTTCATATTATACAAAAACCTGGTTTCTTGACGAAATGGCGAAGGATCAAAATAAAAATTTACGAGGTCGACTAGAGTCTACTAAAATTGATCTATTTCTGGAGGGAAAGTAATCATCATATTATTTATTAAAATAGACTACAAAAATTAGATAATCACGACAATCGGACTAGTATTGGAAAACCATGGAACCCAATCCATTAAACTAGGTATTCTAAAGCAAATATTTCATATTTATGTCTTTATAATATATCAAATGAACATGCCTTCTTTTGAACGAATTAACTTTATACACACGATATATTGTTGCAGCTGGAACCACAAAGCTTCGTTGTATATTGGTATTTTCCCCTGGGTTTTGTCCTATTATGCTGTCTTTCTAAATGGAGAAAGAAAACCTTCT
This sequence comes from Pissodes strobi, assembly GCA_016904865.1. Classification (NCBI taxonomy): domain Eukaryota; kingdom Metazoa; phylum Arthropoda; class Insecta; order Coleoptera; family Curculionidae; genus Pissodes; species Pissodes strobi. The sequence continues at coordinate 2,667 of JAEQML010064894.1, read as the reverse complement.
TCTAATCATTTGGCTTGGTTTCATTATTTCAGTTCGATAATATACCTTGATAGCCATCCACTGTTTTCGACCTTGCTAATTATAGATCTTTAATTGCTGATTCGAAGTATTTTGGGCATCTGGAATGCATTTCAGCCTTTCTTGGAGGGTTGTGTCTAAAATAAAACAACAGTGATAGATTGTTTACAGATTAGGCGAGTAATTGGAGTTTGGACATGCCGAGTTATATTTTAAGGTTATTTAGGAATATCTAGCACTGTAATTATAACTTACTTTTTGTAAACTTGATGGTCATTCTGCGGTAATTTTCTCGTTGATTTATATTTGATAATATATTGTTTTGCTTAGGTGATTACCGAATATTTTCATTTTGGGAATGAAACATTGACGTTTGTTAGAAGTATGTCATGTCACTCCGGTTTTAAACCATAGACTACACGACCGGTGGAAATCGCATCGGATCCCTCCGTCGATATCGACTCGAGAACCACTCTAATTCGCGTTGCATTTATTGTAGGATTTAGCTATCATACGCTTGAATTTGCTGATTATATTGGATGGTATCAATGTTTAGCCCTCTACGCTTGCATATTGACGCAGTATTATACGGACTCTCCATTATTAAAGTTCGATAATATTTCAGCTCGTAGTAGATTCTACCCACACAAGGGAAATTGTTCTATGTTTCATATAGTCTATGGGGGTAATTTTGGCGGTATAAGTGACAGCTTTCTGGACAAGCGCGTGGCCTTCTCGGTCGACACGGTTGCCAAGTTAATGCCTTATTTGGCATAATGCTATTAGTGGCGCGTGTTGATTGTAATTTTAGACTGCCGCATAACGCGTGGGTTATATATCCCACCAAGCATATAAAAGTAGATTCTAACTTATTTAAATCATTTCGATAATGAGTCGCTTTAGCGCTTGTTTTGGCGAATCCGGTAGTATGACATCATAACTTTCTAGTACTTTGTCACAAATAGGGACGCTTCTGGCAACATAGTATGTTGAGCCGGCGCGATGTTAATTCTGCTAGCCTCGTCATTTTCGGAGCAAGCCAATTTAGTCTTTATGTGATCTTGAAGGAACCAGTAGGTTTCAGTGCCGAGCTCTCGAAATTGGGAATTTTCGTTGAGATACTGATATTTAGTGTGAAATATACAGTGCCCTAGTTAGGGGATTATTCAACGAAGCCCTTGAGCAGGATTGTGGTCGTCGATGGTTTCTCGTCTGATGGATGATTGTAGATGAAGGAAGATTTGTAGATTCGACCACCTACACCCACGTTTGGGGATTTGATTTTCGAGAGCTGCCACACGCTTGAACCCCGTTTAACATCTAAAGGTATGTTGTTTGAGTAATTTTGATACAGATATTGTTTTGATCTGTTATTTGTTGAGGTTCCGTACCTGTTTCCTTCATATTTTGGCTTGATCAGCGTGCTAATTTGCCCTATTTGTTTCAGGGGTTTTCTGTTCCTGTTCCTGTTTTCTGTTTTCTGTTTTTCCGGATTTTTGGAATTTTATTTTTGGATTATTGGTTTTTATGGGCCTTCCATTGTCCTCTTACGTTCCGGTTTCCTACCTGGGTTTCGAGACTGCATACTGAGACTCCTCTGACAACACGTGGTTTCGCAGTAACCATCAATTGACTGCGTGTCTCGCTGTCTGATTCAAGCCTCAACGCATACGGAGTGTGTCTCCTCGACCTTGACGCTCCAGTGATTCGACGAACACCTGGATCCTGGATGAACTCACTGTTGGCTTGATAACATATCAGATAAGTCTTAATTTAGGATATTATATAGTGTATTTTGGGACTTTTATTTTATTTCATTTTATTATTGCGTTTTATTTGATTGGTGATTTAGGGCGAATTAAATTAAATTTTCGGATGAATTTGCTTAATGAAAGTATTGATGGTATGACTTGATTTAAAATATAGTTACCTTCATGTTATTTGGGAGTAACGAATTATTCTCAATTGTTAGCATAGGTATACTGGATTATCCAGCTAATCCCGATAGTTTTGGCGTGTTATTAATTCATTTCAACGTAGTCTTGTTCGCGTGTTTTACTTCTTGTCAGCGTCGTATAATATAAATATTTTGGAACTGTTCGCATATAAGCATAGCGTATCGACGCGTAATCATATAGGTTTACCTCTGGTACGGATACTATTTAATAGGTGAATATTTTACTTACATGAATCTAGTACATTAATTTGAACTAGCACGTTAACTTCTCGCTTATTGATTATAGTTATTTAGAGTGTAGAAGTAGAAGAAGTTATCATATTTTTGTACCGTATAGGTTGATAGCACCAACCAAGGGCATGTAAACGACACGTGATCACGTCTTCGTATTCATAGGGCGCCGTAGATATAACATGAAGTATTAATTAACTTTAAACCGTTACTTTTAATATTCCATCTTTAGCATACTTATATATATTAATTGTCATAGCTACATATACAAGAAATTCTTCTTGTAGCAATTATTTTTCTTATTTAATTCAAAAGTATAGTCACCAATACGGAATATACACTTGTTATTTTTGTTTAATTGGGGTGATATTTCTTTTTGTTTCCCCTTCCAAGTTTTTCAATAGGTTACAGCGGGGAGGAGAGCAATTCGTGGTTATTGGTCGAATCTCACTGAAGATCCA
>JAEQML010064893.1:0-21582 GCA_016904865.1 Pissodes strobi | reverse complement strand
TGGATTCCGGCTTCAATTCTGCCGTCGTGATTTAACTTTCAAGCAGGGCTTTTTTTGATAACGGTGTAGGAAAATGATTTTTACAGTGCAGGAGTTCCTCCTTTTTATGCAAATTGGTTAAACTAACTTTCTGGTTTTGGAACTACGGCATTATGTAAATCTCATAATTATGCATATTATATACAGTGTTTCCCTTTTTTTTTCGGCAGCACATACTTATATGTGTGTGTATCAGACATTGCGAATTTATTTTAAATGCGGACATGACGCAATACGTAATTCTGATACTACTGATTGGTATAAGTCCGAATTCATAGAGAGCTCGAAAGATAACGACGAAAGGAAAGAAAGATCCAACGATAAATAGCCGAGCTTAAGTAAATAGAAGATGAATAAACGAGCCAGATTGAAAGTAACTTAACGTAAATTTTTAGCTAAAAGCAGTAAAATTTTATTTTGCACTTTAACCGAAGACCTGAAACGAATAGAGCTCAGTGCCACACCAAAGAAGAAATTACCAATCAGCAGAATTAAAGTGTAAGATATCAGGTCGCTCTAGATAAGAAAACATAGAATATAATAGGATACTTGTTCATTTTTATAATGTGCCTCAAAGTAAAGTTAATTATGCTGATATTTTGAATCAGTTACAGTTTTTCTATCTATACCTTATGCTATCTCCACGTACTACTGGTACATTCTTGCCTTGCTATCGAATATAATCGAAGACAAAACAGTCGAGCAAGACATACATTTGCATTGCAATACGTATAGTCAGTCATTATTTGGTAATTTTTTGGTTTTGGTAAATGTTAGAAATTATTCGCTGATGATGAATATTTCATAAATATTTCAAAAAACCAAAAAATTACCAAAAAATTATTGACTCTTTACAGTACAATGCAAGTGATGCAAACATCAGCATAATTAACTGTACTATGAGACACATTATAAGAAAGAAGAAACTGTATAATATTATATGTTTTCTCATCTAGAACGAGCTGATATTTTACACTTTATTTCTGATGCTTGTTACTTTTTTCATTAATATTGCATTGAGCTCTATTTCGTGTCATATCTTCGGTTGGTGAGCAAAATAAAATATTTTACTGCTTTTAGCTAAAAATGTACGCTAAGTTATATCATATTCGGCCTCGTCTCGAACAATAGTAAACACGTAGTAACTTCGTCTCTAGCGATGGGTCATATAATTCAACGCAAAACACATCCCACACCCCTCGTTCCACCGGCCCTTATTGTTCCCAACTCTGCACCTTAGTCTTCGTTTATATGCGAAAGGTCATGTTCGGCCTGCTGTCGGTCGTACCGTATAATGAATTATCGCGTCAATCGAAAAATCAATAAATAATAATGGACTAGATGGGTCGAATGAAGACATACTAATAGTTCTCGGCAATGAAGTGGAGTTGTCAGAGACAAGCGTCCCCGCTATTCAACCGGAGGTGGCTGAAAAGCGCAAGTGTGTTATTAAAAGAGGTTTAGAAGCCGATAATATGATGGAATTTTAAAAAAGTACCCTTTTCCAGAAAATGCACATCCTTTTGTTGCTCCAAAGCTTAATGCTGTAGTAAAACAAGCAGTTGTGGATTCAGAAGCTGAAAATCTAAAACCTAAATAAGGAATGGAAGGAAACCTTAATTGACTCTCCTGGGGACGAGTGGCTTTTAGGAGAAGCTCTAGTAGATAGGCAGCTAAAGAGTTACAGTTTTCATTGAAACAACTTAAGGTAATTAAACCCCTGCCACAAAAGGAAGCAATTACTTCAAGAAATTCGGGGGCACGGGTTCTTTAAACTACAGGAGTTCATCCAGGAAATTGGGGGGGGGGGGGGACGAAACTAGGTGAACGCACCCAGCAATTCAAACAGTCAGTTCAATTCAAGAACAGCAAGAAGTTTCGGAAATAATACTGCAAGACGAGTAGAATATTTTTTGATCGTTCGTTACATTTCACTAAAGATAAACACACTTTATCTTGGTTAAAAGGTATTGAATTGCCTTTTATTAAATTACCCCGACAAAAATTGGTTCCAAATGAGCAAAAGTTGTCTCTAAGAGAACAAAATGTAATTTCGAATTCTATTAAGAACTTATTGCTAAATACAAGCTATTTCAAGAGCAGAGCAATTTGATTCAGGTATTTTTATCATCCCCAAGCCTAATGGAAGTTTTCGTTTAATTTTAGATTTAAAACAATTAAATGGTAATTTAGAGACAAACCATTTTAAATTAGAAGAGCATAAGACATAACTTAAAATTGATTTATGGCAAAATTGGATCTAAAGGGTGCTCGGGTTTTAGTGCCTATAAAAATATAGATAGAAAGTATTTACGATTTTAACCTATGATGATTGTTTATGAAATGTATCTAATACCATTTAAATTTCATAATATTTGGGGTTTTATTATTAATTTATTATTTAGGAATCACATATAATTGGTTGCCCATGACTATTTCAATTCCATTAGAGAAACGTCAAACATTAATAAAAATATTAAAGGATTTTAAAAAAGGGCGGTTTTGGAAAATAAATATTTTCAGCTTAGAACGAGAGTAGATAACACAACAGTTTTATCTTACAACGTATGGGAAGTGTTCAATATCCAAAACTAAATGATCTAGCACGCATGATTTGCCAATGAATGGTGGGACAGTTGAAACATTTATTTATTTGCATCTTATATACAATCAAAAGATAATGTAGAGGCTAATAGAGCGTCGCGTGTGTTAGAGATTGGCACAAAATGGTCAATACATAACTCAGCTTTTAAAGAATATATTATAGTACTACGTCACCCAGAAGTTGATTTATTTGCCAGTGGAATAAACCATAATCGTACTAAATATGTCTCGTGGTTTAAATAATCTCTTGCCATGGCTAAAAATGCTGGTAACATCCACTGGGGGCCTTTTTCTTTATGATTTCCCTCCATTTTAATCATTTTAAGGACCTTGCAAAAAATATTAATCATCATGCGAAAGGAATTATAGTTGTACGCAATGAGCCAACATGGCTGTGTTGGCCCATTGGTATCCGGTTTTCTATGTTAGTTTCTTAACGTATAATTCTAGAACCTAAACCAAAATTATTATCATTTGGCAGAATTCCACACCAACGGGTGGCTTAAGAGCTTAAGTTAGGTCAAGTATCAAGCAAGTGTTTGGAAGTATGCATTGCCTCAATTACAGATCGACCTTAGAAGAGTATAATTCTGGTTTAAACTATGGTGTGGGTATTGAATTTCTAAGAAATTTGATCCTTATTCAATCTCAGTCTTAACCGTTTCAGAGTTTCTAACCATTCAATTTAAAAACGGTGCTTCTTTTAGTTCGCTGAATATTTATAGATTTGCGTTAGCTCAATTAGGGGACCAAGATTTAGCACAGGATTACAGAGTTTAAATATGTCTTGTGTCTATAAGTATAGACTAAATTTACCAGAAGATCAAAATACCTGGAACCTTTCACAAGTTTTAAATTATTGAAGACAATTTAAAAAGAATAAAATAAATTTAGAAAACTCAGCTCAGAAACTTGTGACTTTATTACATTTGACCTCGGGGCAACTTTTACAGACGTTAGCCCTTATAGACATAAATCACTTTTATAAATGAATCGGTCATTTGAGAAACAACATAAGTCAGCTTGTGCAAAATTTTCAGAAACTAGATAAAACAATATATAATATGTCCCTGGTTATCTACATAACTCACGATTTTTCCTTCAATCTGCTGTAATGATCCAAATAGGTGTTAACAGGGATTTTTTTTATAAACTGTCATTTGAAGCAGGAAAAAAAATTTGAATGTCGATGACTTATGTTGTTTCTCAAATTAACGACGCTTTTAATTTTTTTTGCCTAATTGTGTTGTAGTTGTGGTTAGAAATCAATTAAACTACGTTTTGTTAGAAACAAGATATATTCAGAGGAACACAACTACTACGCTCGATGTAACCATTCTTCCAAATACCCCTCTAACATGCCTCACAACGCTCTTTAATAATAGTACTACGCTCGACGTAACTCCACACTCCCAAATACCCCTCTAACATGTCTCACAACACTCTTTAATAATAGTACTACGCTCGACGTAACTCCACACTCTCAATTACCCCTCTAACATGTCTCATAACGCACTTATATTAATACTACTACGCTCGACGTAACTCCACTCTTCCAAATATCCCTTTAACATGTCTCACAACGCTCTTTAATAATACTACTACGCTCGACGTAACTTCACACTAAATAGGGGCCCCTAGGTTCCGTTTAAACGGTACCCGTCCGACCCACCACACCGACTTTCGTCGATTTCCACCTATAAACTTGATTTTTTTTTCGCGGAGCCTACCCCCTAGGTTCCACAGTTTTTTTTATGTCAAAATTCGTTTTTCCAGACCCCGAAAACTCCCCCGTTCCCATTTTCGCCTAAATCTGAGCTGACTCGTGTTCGGTCTAGTACCAGCTCACGTTTCCTATTGCTTGACTTCATTTGAGAAACAACATAAGTCAAATGACTTATGTTATTTCTCAAATGAATGAAATATATTTACCGTACATTAACGAATAACGTATAGTCTGACTTATGTGGTTTTTCGCTGGAATAGGTATTTACATGTATAGATTACGAAATTGCTAATATCTCGTTTTCGGCCAAACAGTGACTTATGTTGTTTCTCAAATGACCGATTCAAATCAGATGTTGAAATACATATAGCAATCCATCAAAGGGTTAAAACATGCATCGGCATCGGCTAGAAATAAATCTTAGCCATTTTTTCACTTACCTTTTGAGGTGTTAAGATATCTCCCATTAAAACGAAGCGATAGATTTAGCGTAGAACGGGAATGAAAAAAATACATTTTTGACGTCGTTTATGCAACGACGCAAATTTTTCATGTAATTTGTTTAGCAACAATAGCATAGCCTAAAGAAAACTATAGCTGGGACACTTAAGCGCGGCACCTTTGACAAGCGAGGACCAACTTTATCACTATGTAGTGGGGAGGAAATAAATAAATCTAACTTGACGTCAACCCCCCGGCAATCATTAGTGAAGTGAGCCGTACTCAAATTTTTTGGGACGTTATATACTAAAATTGTTACTCTCCCCTATTATTTTATTTAAACTTTCATTACAAAATATATGATTTATAAAATACTGTTTATTTCGAGTAGAGAATAACCAATTTTTTTATCCAAAAAGCTGCATAAAGAGAGCCGGATATTTATTTAAACATTACACCTGAAAGAAATAGTTAAAAATGTCTTTTGAAGTGAAATTAAGAATGGCGAATGCAGATTACTTGTAGTAAGTACAGCATTCCTGAAAGAAAAGTCAATTACATAAAGAAAAATATAATTGAGTTACATATTATTTTAATAAATTACGATCAATAAATCAACTCGTTTATATAGAAAATTATTTATTTTTTAACGCTATAACACACATATAATAAATTGAAATTGAAATAAACTCACATGAATATAACTATAATAGAATGTAAGTTCCAAGTTAATCTTTAAATATCAACAAGATCTATACACAACAAAAGTTTTTTATATGAGATTTTATTTTGCACAAGTAGTTACGGTTTTAGACGAACTTGTGAATATCTGCAATAATAATTTTAAAAATTTTGATTTATCTAGTTGTTCTCTTCTAAGCTTAAAAAAGATCTTATATAAGCACATAATTTTGTTTTATATAGATTATTAGCAACGTGCACAATTTTATAAACGTATTATGTACGATTTTGCATATTTTTTCGTAACAGCTTTTTCATTTTATTCGCTAGATAAAAATATTGTCAAGATGGTGAAATGAAAGTAAATTTTTGATCTGGCTATAGTTCACGAACTAGTTTATGCATGAAGTTCACAATTACGCTAAATCGGAGCAACATGTACCGTGCGTTCAATTTATCTTGATAACATTTTGATTCGCTGTAACTTTTTTGTTTTTGAAGATATCAAGTTAAACAAAAAAGCAAAATGTAGGGTTGGTAGCCAAGTTTTTTTCTACGTTACATATAAAACAAAACACTAACGATTTTCTGACATATTAACCTACTCTATATTGTTTAAATGGAACACCCTGTATATTTCTACATTTTTGGAATCTCTAGAGAAGTCTAAACACATTTCGTGTATAATATCTTATACCTATCTTTCTAATATTGACAGTTGAAAGCCGTGCATTTTGACATTTTGATAGGCTTTAAAATCTAAACCGCATGAGAGCAAAGAAAACAGTTTGCATATTCCTGTCTTAGGTTTTCATGAGCTATCAAATGACAGTAACTTTGAATTTAACCCGCGAATAAAATTGACCGGAACTCTAAAACCTCCGCTTAAATTGAAAGCCACTGTCATTCGATAGCTTATGAAAACCTAAGATAGAGATGTGCAAACCGTTCTCTTTGATCTCGTGCGGTTTAGATTTTAAACCCTGTCAAAATGTCAAAATGCCCGACTTTTAACTGTCAATATTTCGTAAACAGCTAAAGATAGGTATAGGATATTATACACGACATGTGTTTTGATTCCATTAAAGAGTACAAAAATGTAGTAATATACAGGGTGTTCTACTTAAAAAATATATATAGAGTAGGCTTTTATGTCAGAAAATTATTGGTGTTTTGTTTTATATGTAATCTAGAAAAAACTTGGCTACCAACCCTACATTTTTGCTTTTTTGTTTACCTTGGTATCTTTAAAACAAAAAAAGGTACAGCGAATCAAAATGATATCAAGGTGCTGATGAAATCTGAAATAATGGATATATGTGGATAACGATCGACTTTTACGAAAAACAACCAGCAAAAACAATGTTTTTGAGACTTACGCCTTTATTGTAGAATCCGAACTGTTTATTGTCAAACGAAATGTTTCTTATCTTCCACATAACCACAACCTGGAAAATACTCCCCACCAAACCGAAAATTTCGTATATCTAGATAATTACTAAATACCTAAGATAAGAAGTTGCAAATCGTTTCGCGCTAAGTTAAACAGATCAAATTCCTTAAATGGAAGGAATGCTATTCGACATGCTACATGAAATTTATCTCGAATTTTTAGAAGAATTCGAAAATCGGAAAATTTGTCCCGCTCTTTTGAGACCTTTTATATCCAAATATAATTCAATAATATTGTCAATCTAAAATCAACATGGCTAAATGATGAAATGGTTGTAAGACTAATAAAAAAATTAGAAACATGTTATTTCTATAAAATGTGTATACATATGAAGGGTACAGGGGAAAAATGATCTAAGCGCCATTTCCATAGGAAACTTTTGTATTATTGACTTCACAGAAAATTTTATTCTTGATAAAAGTTGGTGTTTGGAAAAAAAACTAATTTTGAAAATGCTAAATTAAGGATAAGTTATACAGGGTACTCAATAAATACAAAAATGATGGTTAAAAAATCAAAAACTTTGGAATATCGGAAAACCTTCTACAGAAAAAATAAAGCTCGTATTAAGATAAAAATAAAAGTCAAATACCATTTTTTCCAAAGGTGCACCGCACCGTTGCGGAGAAAATCCATTTCAATTATTCAAAAAACCCGCTTTTTCTTAATTTTGTCCTTATTTATTTCAGCAACGATGCACTTTTGGAAAAATTGTATTTGACTTTTATTTTTACCTTCATAGGAGCTTTATTTTTCCTGTAGAAGCTTTTCCGATATTCCTAAGTTTTTGTTTTTTTTAACCACCATTGTTGTATTTTTTAAGTACCCTGTATAACTTAGTCTTAATTTAACATCATCAAAATTAGTTTTTATCCAAGCACTAACTTTTATCAAGAATAAAATTTTGTGTGAAGTCAATAATAAGTTTCCTATGAAAATGGCGCTTAGATCGTTTTTCCCCTGTGCCCTTCATATATATTTTATGAATGTTTCCATATTATTAATTTTCGATTATTTTTGGGCTCTTTAAATTTTGTAACCTATTATGATACGTTTTAGTCCGTTTTGGTGCTCTTAGTTGGTTTGGGTTAGTTCAACCAGCTTTCGTTTAGTTTTAATTTATTTTAGTCATTTGAACCCGGTTCCGATATATTATAACCAATTTTAATATTTTTGGTTAGTTTTGGTTAGCCGCCAAAACTGGGTCGTTCAATCAACTATCGATTACTTTCGGTTCCGATACGTTATTACCAATTTTAATGTTTAGGATAAAATTGAATTAATCTGGGTTAGTTTTAACTTACTTAATATTATTTTTGAACTATTCCGATACGTTTTAGACCGTTTTGGTACTTTTAGTTACCTTTGGTTTGTTTTGGTTAATATTTCAATAAAATTTTGGTTACTTTCAGTTAGTTTCAATTTATTTTAGTTATTGAATTAATTCAAGTTAGTTGTCAAAATTCGCTTAATTTTGGTTAGTTTCAACTTATTTTAATATTTTCAATCTGTTACGATACGTTTTAGCCCTTTATGGTGCTATTGGTTAGTTTTGGTTAGTCGTTCAATCGACTTTCGGTTATTTTCAATTAGTTTTAATTTAGTTTAGTAATTTGAATCGGTTCCGATACGTTATAACCAATTTAAATGTTTTTAATTAATTTAGGTTAGTTGCCAAAATTCGGTTAATTTGGGTCAGTTTCAACTTACTTTAATAATTTTATTCTGTTACGATACGTTTTAGCCCTTTTGGTGCTTTTGGTTACTTTTGGTTAGTCGTTCAATCGACTTTCGTTTAATTTCAGTTAGTTCTAATTTACTTAAATCACATGAACCGGTTCCGATACGTTATAATCATTTTTAAAGTTTTTGATTACTTTCGGTTAGTCGCCGAAATTCGGCTAATTTGGGTTAGTTTTAACTTACTTTAGTATTTTTAATCTGTTCCGATAAGTATTAGACCGTTTTGCTGCTTTTACTTACTTTTGGTTAGTCATTCAGTCAACTTTCGGTACCTTTCACTTAGTTCCAATTTATTTTAGTCATTTGAACCGGTTCCGATACGTTATAACCAATTTTAATGTCTTTGGTTACTTGCCAATATTCGGTTAATTTGGGTTAGTTTTAATTTACTTTAACATTTTTAATCTGGTCCGATACGTTTTATTCCTTTTTTGTACTATTAGTTACTTTTGGTTTGTCATTCAATCAACTTTCGGTTACTTTCAGTTAGTTCCAATTTATTTTAGTCATTTGAATCGGTTCCTATACGTTATAAGCAAATTTAATGTTTTTGGTTAGTCGCTTAAATTCGTTTCGTTTTGGTTAGGTTTAACTTACTTTAATTTTTGTAACCTGTTACCATAGGTACATTTTAGCCTGTTTTGGAGCTTATGGTTACTTTTGGTTAGCTTTGGTTAGTCCTTCAATTAAGTTTCGGTTAGTTTCAGTTAGTTCCAATTTATTTTAGTCATTTGAACTGATTCCGATATCTTATGATCAAATTTAAGTTTAAATAAACAAACTAACTAGCTGCTTAATTCTGCCGTTCTTTTCCCATTTTAACACATAAACATTAACTTATTTATATAACATACAAACAAAACAATATATACGCATAACGATAGTCTATTTACTGCACTCCGGCCCAGGTAAGCGCGTATGATTGGCATCGAGTTCCAACTGCGTAGTGTCCTCGCTTCACTGATCTTCACGGAGAAAATTTAATTCCGTACCCCACTAAACGAGCCGAGTGTCGCGGCTATAGTTTTCTTTAGGCTACGACAATAGCATAAGACCTAATTTGTTAGATCATTAAAATCGATGGCAATGCAATATTTCTTGTATGGTTATCCGAAATAACGTTCTTATCCATCCATCCAAGAAATCACAGAAGATGGAAAAGTTTTAAGATTCACTTATGGTTTTCACTTTTACCATTGTCATCTATATAGGAGTGTTCACTTTTTCTCAGAGAGGCAAATACTTTCTTAATTCTAATGGGACATCCTATATATTATTACGAAATTGAATAGGATATATAAATGCGAATTCAACGATATATAATTAATTATAACGGTCCACTTGTCTAAATATAGTTGATATATCTGTTTGAGATAGGTAGATGAAAGACATATCATTCTTGTTTGTTATGTTAATAACATAATTTTAATAGTGAGTGACTCGAGTCAATGATGCCACATAATTAAACAAATTTTTTAAATGATATCTAATTAATCGATTGAATAGTTTTTTATAATTCGAATCAAAAGATCTGTAACAATATTGGCATGTGTCAAACTGTTTCGTATTTATTACCCGTTTTCTTCAGCAAAGAGTTATCTTAAATATTTAATTTTATTTAATTCGTGTATCGAAATGAATGCCATTACCAGCAATATGTAATTTTATTTCTTTAATAATTCTATTTATAACTCCATTAGTATATCAATGGTGTTTTGACAAATAATGTCTAACACAACAACAGTAAACTACCCGTATCCTGGTTACGACTTACACACCCGATTTAGACATAAGTTCGGATATGCCTTTTTGTCCGAAGCAACCTTTCATTTCACCGCGACGAAACACTCAAACCGAACAAAGTTAACGTTATGTGGCTCAAGTTCACTGCCAAGGGATTAACCAACATTACATGCTGTCTCAATCGCCCTCCGAGCGTTAGAGCCTACCCAAGCTTTTTACAATACTAGCTACCACTTTTGAATCAATACAGGTCGATCACCCCAATACAATACCGACTGTCTTAAACATTACAACAAGACCGACAACGAAGGTAGAGAAGTTGAAGCATTTGCCATCAGCTGCGGACTTACTCAACTTGTAGACCAACCACCTCAAATCTCAGAGAGGGGCGAATTCGCCACCCTTCTGGATCTATTTCTAACCACCAATCCTGACCATTACACAATTACAGTTGGTCCGCCATTTGGTACTTCCCATCACAAACTTATTACAACGGTTTGTGAACTGCCACTTCTAGAGAAGAATCTACCATTGCCTTGCAAAATCTGGATTACAATTCTGCAAACTGGGACGATCTAAGGGAGTTCTACATAGATTTTCCTTGGCTCGACGTCTGCTTTGGCAGTGATGACTCGTCAGTCTGCTGCGAAGAGATTACGCAGATAATCTCTTCAGGAATGAAAGCATACATCCCAAATTCCATCAAGTTACCGTCAAAAGGAAAGCCCTGGTTCGACAGAAGATGCGAAACAGCTGTAGGTAGGAAACAGCAAGCCTACAAGTACTGGCAGCAAAATCAGACCGCTGAAAAGCGTAATTATTCTATCGAAGCGAGAAACGAATGCAAACGTGTGATCGACGAAACTAAGGACAAACACAATCAAAAGATCAGAAACAAACTTTTGCATTGGCCCATTGGCCCAGTGGCTCCAGAAATGTCTGATCGGTAGCAAAGGCAGTAAGTAATAACTTTACAAAAACGTCGTTCCTTCCTTTGACAGACGAACGTGGTATCACGGCGACTACAGCCAGGAAAAAAAGCAAACATGCTCGCCAAAATGTTTTCATCGCACTCTGCCTTAGACGTCCCCCAAGACAAGGCTCTCTCCACCATATCGAACATCAACACTAACATGTCAGAAGTCAAGTTTCATCACGGTGATATTCGTAAAATCCTTAAAGAACCAGATTCGCAAAAGGCATCAGAACCGGACGAAATACCTGCCAGCGTGTTAAAGAACTGCGCCAACGAACTAACACCCGTTTTTTCCAGACTTTTGTCTCTGTCTTACGGGTATATGACTTACCCATCTTCTTGGAGAGTCGCTCGAATACCGCCTGTTCCAAAAAAAAGCAAGAAAACCACGCCCTCAAACTATCGCCCAATTGCCTTGCTTCCCATCATCTCCAAAGTCATGGAACGTGTAGTCAATCAGCAACTACTAAAGTACTTCGAGAATAAAAGAACAATCAGCGGTAATCAATATGGCTTGCGCAAAGAGAGATCGACAGGAGATATATTGGCCTATGTCACTCATATATGGAGTAAGGCAATTAAGAACTTCGGAGAGTCTCGAGCGATTTCGTTGGATATTTCGAAGGCATTCGTACAGAGTTTGGCATGACTGATTGCTCAACAAACTGCCATCCTTCGGACTGCCAGCCTCTCTCTGCAGCTGGCTTGCCAGTTTCCTTCAGAACCGATTTCCGCGCGTTGCATTTGATGGACACATCTCAGACACTTTCACCATTAATGCGGGCGTGCCTCAGGGCGCAATACTATCACTAACTCTAGTCCTCATCTATATTAATGACCTGCTGACCGAAACGAATATTCCTTTTTACAGTTATGCAGATGACAGTACCCTATCTCCCAATTTAGATTTGAGAAACCTTTACCAGCGACTGAGAATTATCACCGCAGATAGAAGCAGATTACAGCCACTAATCAAGACCTGGAGAAACTTCAAACTTGGGGGCTTGGTGCGACAGAATTTGGTTCAGTTCAATGCAGCAAAGACCCAAGCAGCCACGTTTACCAAGAGGACCAATCGAGGGGCCAATCAGGCGGGCCCTGACATCATTATGGCAGGATCGACCATTCCTTCATCCTTGTCAATCGGACTACTGGGTGTCTCGGTCAACAGGAAAATGTCCTGGCATGACCACGTTGCTAACATCACAAAATCAGCCTCCCAGAAGCTTGGTGCGCTATTTCGCAACAAAAACTCTATACACCGTAGCAGTTGTTCTTGATCTACAAAGCGCAAATAAGACCGTGCTTAGAATATTGCTCACACATCTGGGGTGACGCACCAAAGCACACCCTAAAGAAGAGAGCTGCGCGTCTTGTCGGCGACCCGGAGTTGACTCGAAATCTGGAGAGTCTGGAACACCGCAGACATGTGGCCGTGATGTCCCTGTTTTACGAATATTTTCACTGCAGATGTCCCCAGGAATTGACCCGCCTCATACCGCCCCAGGCACACCTGTCAGACGGTCACGACAGACGGCAAGAGTGCACCAGTTCGTCGTACAACTGGAAACACCTAGAACATCGATTTACGAGTACTCCTTTGGTGCACTGCATCACTCTAGAACTCACACTCAGGACATCTGTTTCCCCCTAATTACAACCTACAACTGTTTAAAAACCGTGCCAATCAACATCTTCGCACACGCACCGCTCGGCGAGTGCCACAGGATCTCCCTTTAGTGTGTGTGCCACTGCCATAAAAAAAATGTATATCAAGGTCATGTAAATTAAATGCAACTATAAAATCAAATAAATTAAAAAGGGCTGAACCAAATGTCAACTTGTATGGTATATCAGAAAAAAAAGGATCTTTTATTTTAGCCAAAAATATACAGGGCATTCCATTAAAAAAATATATACCCCCCCCCCCCCGTGTATATGCAAAATTACCGAAAATTAGAATTCAGATTTGGAAAGGAAATAATTTTTCCTGTATGTTCGTTTTTTTTATTTCTCCAGTATGATGAAAATAAAAAAAAGTTATGAAGTCGCCCGGTACAGTAGTTCGGCAACACTGCACGTACTTTCTCTTTGATTTTTTTCTGGAATCTGTTCTGAAACTTATATCAACAGATAATAAACAAAATACTGTTTGATCGAAACCTACTGATATAGAGCACCTCCCTACAACTATTGCTATTGCCGAACGATATAAGAGTACTTGTCGCGTCTAAACTCTATTAAAGGTTTGCCCAAGAAATCACATGACAAATCTAACATTTTTCCAACGAATAAGGCACATTGTTATACTTAAATGGCCGTACGTTACTTTCAGATCCTTTTAAAGCTTGAATCCCAAACGGATTGAAAAATCTTTAGCGATAATTTTACATTTGGTCTTTCCATAGCCGTGGGAAGTAAAGCTTTTAAACTTAAATGAGTAACCAAATTGTAGTAATTTATCGTGCTCAAGTTCATGTAGTTTTTTACTGCATGAAATAAAGCCCATTTTTCTAGTTCCGTTTCAAAATTGGAGTAATAGATAGCGCGATCAGGTTTAGAGCGTACCGAGCTGTTAAAACTACATTTGTACAAATGAAATAAATAAAATAAAAGGCAACTGTTTTTAATTGTAAATAAATTTCTCATCATTGCTACCTTTATAGTTTTTCGGAACACTGCTGTACCGAATTTGATCACCATTCTTAAATTGTAGGTATTGTCACAATCAGTTGCAATATCGGTATGACTAATGGTAGATGTGGTCCCCCCGCATCCCTGGTGCAATACGACCACACTGGTTTAGGTGGCGTGAAATGACTTCTGGTTCAAGTTTCCGTCACTATACCTGTAACTTGGTCCACCAACACCGAACATTAAGTAAGCTTCATATTTTAACTCTAACATAAACAAAAGTGATCTCAAGCACTATGTTCACTCGAATATACCCGGATATGGTCTTCACTCTCGATTTCGACAAAACTCTGGATTAGCTGTTTTTATACGAGACGATTTATGTTGCCAACGAAAAGAAACATACGAACCTAAGGACTTCGCTGTCATGTAGTTCAAATTAAGCACAGATGAAGCAACCAAATTCATTTGTTACTTGTGTAGACCACATAGCGAATACTAATATAAGCGGCTTTACTCAAATCTTGGCAATCAAATTGATTTTCTGCAGATCAACTATCCAACGGCAGAAGTTGTCACAGTAAGAGACTCCAACGTACATATCATCGACCGGCTGAAACACTCCAATAACAACGACGATAAAAGACGAGAAGGCGAGACTTACTCAGCTGGTTGATGAATCTACGAAGATCCCTGAGCGTCAAAGAAACTTTGGTAGCCTTTTGTATAAATTGCAAACAATTAATTCTGACCTCTGCGTCCAACCAGCACCGTTAGCCTCGTTAGACCACAATCTTATTTCCGCAAGCTCTGAACTTGCTATTAAAATACAGAAGCCACAAGAACCCCGAAAGGTTTGGCACTACAAATCTGCAAAGTGGAGTGACTTTCGCGAATTTTATATATATTTTTTTGGAATGATGTCTGCTTTAGGAATCAAAACATTTATGAATCTGCTGATGATATACCTCAAGATCATAGATGGCATGGAAGATTTCATCCCTTCTTCTATGAAACGTATCTCAAACAGCAAAACATAGTTTAAAAAAACTGGTTAAGAGCATTCAGTACTAAAAATGCTGCCTGCCAGCCAAAAATAGAAATATATTCATCACGGCTAGTAACCAGTGCAAGCGGACCATTGGGGATATCACGAGCAGATGAAGAACAAGCTTCTCAACTATCATAACGGATCGAGATCTTTTTGGTCATTTGCCAAATTTGTCGATCAGGCCTTCTCAAAGACCTCAATCTCACAACTGACCAACTATCCCCAGAGTGAGTTACTCAATGTCAGGTCCGGTATTTCACCACCGCGAAGTGAAACAAATAGTGAAAGGTCTAGATATTAACAAGAACACAGGATTGGTTGGCTTCCCGCAAATACTTAATGTATATGCTGCTGAACTAACAGCTCCACTATGCAGGCTTTTCTTTCTATCATTCAGAACTGCCTGCTTTCCTTCTAGTTGGAAATGCTCTCAGGTGCAACCAATTCCGAATAAACGTAAAAAAAAAAGATTTGAAATCGACCAGTTCTTAAAATATCTCGAATCGGCAGGTATCATAATCGATCGCCAGTATGGCTTCCGCAAGCAGAGATCAGTGGCATATCTCCTGACTTGTGTGACATACTTGTGGACCCACGCTACGGCGAATCTCGTGCAGTGAATCCCGACATATCCCAAGCATTTGATCAGATGTGGCATGGCGGATTGTTAAGCAAATGCACTGCTTTTATGGTTCTCCAATTTCTTAAGGGATCGAAGCATCCGAGAAGGTATCGATGGACATCACTCGGAGAAATTTAAAATCAATGCCGGAGTGTGTGGGAGGCATCCCACACTGTTCCTACTCTATGTTAATAATCTCTTAGACATGACAAACAATTATATTTACAGCTTTGCAGACGATGGCATGCTTTTATCCTCATTCATGTCGCAGACTCCCATGACTGCTGCTCGTTCCCAACGCGAGCGAGAAATCAGATTGCTGCCATCAATGAGGATATGAACGCCATCGTGGAATGGGGTGAGGAAAAACGATGTCCAGTTTAACGCACGGATGACTCAAGAAGAAACGTAGAAAACAACAGGTGTTGGCGTAACCAAAATCGCCAAGGCAGCAGAACAAAGGTTAGCAGCACCCTAGAGATCAAAAAGTACACCACACCAGCTCTTAAGCCGGGAACACACTTTCGACACGCCACGCCACTCTGCGAGCTAGCGCGTTCCGTGGCGTGGCGTAAAATTTTTGGTTTAGAAACACACTATAGGCAAGCAGTCGCTGTGACATATACCACACGTCAGGTGATTGCGATTATTTCCCAATTTAATTTTTTCTCGCAGCAGCAGTATTTCTAGAAAAAATTGAATACTGATTGATAAGGGAAATTGGAAGAAGTTGGAGTCTATATCTATATATTAGAAAATAAGGCAAGTCATAGAGCATCCTGGGTACACGAAATTAACCAAAGAAGAGAAGATTTGGGCTAATTTCATAGGCTGGTATAATTATTAATTCATATTATGGATGTATTCTTATCAGATCCATACATGGAACTACATGTAAAGACTATGTACTAACATGTACTACAAAGCATGTATTCCATCTTTATTCAAACGATATTTCCAGTTTGTAAGCCAAACTTTCGTAAGAAAAAGTTTTGTCGACGAAAACATTTTTCTTATGTCAGGTGTGTCACTTTATTATCTTCACATAATTTAATAAATAATTCATTTAATTATCAGAAATTTTTAGTTCCCGTCCAATTTCCTCCCAGGACTTCTGTTTCATATGATTATCCCTGCAATCTCGGCATTTGACGTTGTATAAACAAACATTCATGCTCTCGCACCTTTTCAATAAGTAAGTCATCCATTTTAGGATTCAAATTGCATTAAAAATTACTGAATAAATTACCCCAATTCCTTTTTGGCGCCTCAGTGCTCACCATGCGTGGCAACAAAAGAGTGGAATTCCACATGCTGCAGCATGCATGGAGTGTGACGTCAGCGTGACGTGGAGTGATTTCCATGCCGTGCGGTGTGTGTGTTTCCGGTCCATATAAAAGCATTCTTTTAGAAGCTCCGCACTTTTTGCATAGCACGCCACGGTACACGCTAGCTCGCAGAGTGGCGTGGCGTGTCGAAAGTGTGTTCCCGGCTTTACTGCTCTATATGGCCCAGATAAGACCATCTCTGGAACACTCTTCTTATGCGTGGAACTGTCAATCGCGTTTCATTCCTATTGTATACGTCACTTGGCCCAAAGCCATATTTGTCGTAAAGCTTTCCAAGGTTGTCAGAAAACAAATTTGGTGCATGCAATGGATGTGCCGCTTTAGGAATCCTTTTACCCAGTTTTTGGACGCCATTTTATATTTTTCCAGGATTCGGGAAATTTACTTTTATTTGCGACTTAGCTGTCGAATGCGAATTTTCTTCAATCCTTTGTGATCATTCCCTAATTTATTTTTGAACAATCTTCCACATACTTTGCTAACTCTAGTTCTTGAACCTCGGTAAAAACCATGGACAGTTTTGCGTAGCCAACAGTTAATGGACATTATCCGGAATGACGTTTTTTTAACATAGTGGTAAAAGTCATGAAATTAATTCCATACCGATTAGCGGCATCTCTTAACGAAAACTCGTCATTTTGCACTGAATTGGTATCCTCTTCGGAAGGATCCTTCGTTATATTACTTCGATTGGTTAGTTTCTTATAACTTCTGACCACAACTGAGCCTAAAAAAGTAAAATTAAATTAAAATGCTAATTACATTTACCTATGGAGTACATTGTTACGTGTAACAACCTGCGCCATATGCTAATGTAACAATATGCCACTATAAGGAGATAATAGATTATGATGGATTAAAATATCATCCGTAAGTTTAGATAAAAAAATATAGATCTGGTACAAAAGATAGCAAAATATACGCGCTAAACAACCTACATCTTGCTAGAATTCGATCACTAACCTGTTCAAAGCTATTCATAGATATCCTCGTAGAATCTAAATTTTTCGCGCTACATGAAAATTTATTTGACGTTATACTATAGCGAAGCAACGTCCCATAACTTTAAGACTATGTTCACAGATGGTTCTGGGATGTTTACCTTCTAATTTAAAATAATCGGCTGCTACATTAACCGGACAAAAATAAACAGAATGTAATAACATGCCCCGTATAACAACCTGTTCCCCAACTATCTTTATATAAGTACGAATCAGTATTAAGCCGCCAACGTTTGTACTCAATTAAATCCAAAGGAATAAGTTTCTTTGATCATGGTCCTTCGAGCGACTTTCTGAATCAGCGACTAGAGAAGACATTCTCTAGCACTATAGGAATCGAACAAATCCAGTGTTCCTAGAGAAAAACATAAGACTCGACCTAGAGAAAATGAAGCAAATTCAGGGTCCCTAGAGGGAACCATACCAGCCACATAGAGGAATTCAAGTAAAGCCAGTCCCTAGAAATGTAATAAGTCTTACATGAAGCCACAACAAGCAGAAGAGCAATCTATGTTCGAACTTCAGCTCTTGGAGAACTTGCGGACGGCCGAGACTAGAAGAATGTTTAATCAGCATATTTTGTTTCTATTTATACTGTAAATCCATGAAAAATATTTATTATTAATTTAGCGATTTAAACATGTTGATATATTTTATAATATCAAAAATAGATGCTAAACGATGTAAATAGGAAAGTCAGACATCTTTGTCGATTCAGCACGTAATCAAAAGTGTAGTTGACTTTGTCCAAACATGTGTTATTGTAAATAATAGTTCATTTATACATATAATTATGGGACAAGTTTAATTATGTTATGAAATGTGATATTAGAAGTAAGTTCTATTTTTTATTTTTATATAAATAGGAACTAAGTTTTTAATAAAATCAGTATTAAATCGCCAATGTTTGTATTCAATTCAACATAGGAGAATTAAGCCCTCTTGAATATAAACAAAAACGCGTTTACCTCAAATGAATTGAAACAAACGGATGTCATGTGAAACATTTGTTAATTTAGAAATTAATTTCGGTTTTTTGTAATTTACCACAGTTATAGCACCCAGCGCAACATTTTTGTTTTGAGTAATAGTATTACATTTGCTTGCATGTAGTGTGGTAAAATAATGGTATTTATTAATTTAAATAGGGTCGAAAATTAGTTATTGGATTATCAGATTTTTTGTGCTGAAAATGTTTGCTAAAAATTCAGCCAATATCCGATTTGTTGATAAAAGTTGAAGCGTGCCTGCCGTATTGGGGTAGGGAAGGTAAAACCAAAAAAACTAAGATAGGAATGTGCAAGTTGCTTCAATTTGAGTCATGCCGATTAGAACAACACCACCTGAAGGTAAGAAATTCCTCCCATTTTAAGTTCCATATACTAGAAAACATAATACGCATCCCTACGATTTGGTAAAAAACTCTTTTTTTTGTTAAAAATAACAAATTTAGAGGGATGGACAAGATTGTTGTTGCTTTTAGGCTAATATCAATGGTAAATGCTCAGGATCTACTAGGATCGCGAATATATTCAAGTTTAAATAAAGTTGTATTATCACCACAATGAATTGAAAACCAGCCATTTTGCATAAAAATGCTTCTAATCAAAATTTTCACAATTTGAATGCTATACGTACCTTCTTCGATAGCTTGCCAAAAGCTCTGTTCATGAAGCTACTTAAAAATTGCATATATTTGCAATCTATCTATCTTTTACAAGCGGGAAGAATATTTTAAATAATTTGAATATTTATTTTCGCCGCAGGTTATCATCTTTTGAGTACCGGGAAACAGGCACTTTTAGTTCACTGTCGTAATTTCCGGGAAACCCGAGAAACAGACACACGAGGCTTCAACTCACTAAATTTATTTACCGAAACCCGAAAACTTTGTTAAATTGCTGTCGTAAAATATCTCATATGCCAGCGGTAAATATATATTTAATTGCCATATTTGTGTATGATAAAGATATATTTATTATGGCCGCAATTATTGTTTAGGTAAATAAAGGTACAAACTCTCCAAATAATTAAATATTATTTGTTAATATATCGGAAGTGGCACAAAATAGTCTGCTAAGTAATTCAAATTAAAATATTATTACAAGTTTTAGTACATGATATAAGCAAATCTTTACGTTGACATTTTTACTGATTACATTTCCCTTATAAAATTGCTATCATCGAAGTTAACCCATAATTCTATAATTTGTATTTTAAGTTAGAGTAATTGCAAAATTTCATTATCCAAGTATTTCAAATAAAATATATATGCTGAAATTTAACGAAACATATACTGTAATATAAAATAATCCACTAAGTAGCATTAAAATTAATAAATGTTTTATGTCTAAAAAATAATAATTAATTGCGCGCCCTTTTTCCATTATCATTATTTGTTATAGCTTGTTAATGATCTTACATACTGAAAATAACCGTTCTTCACAGTCATACTATCAGGGCTGCTGCAACTTGCAATTACAAATTAATAATAAAGGGAAAAGAGGAATCGGAACCTAAAGCAACGGACTAGTTTTGAAACCCATGGAACTTAAAATATATAGCATGGTAACACTCCCAAACAGACCCTCATGCATAAAAACAATTGAATCAATTAAGAATAGGGTATTCAAAATAACTACAGGAGGCTTCCTGCTCCCTAATTGCTATCCTACAATTGACTGTCACTTATCCTTTTCTTCTGTTTAACAATATATGTTGCCTTCGCTAAATTAGGCCTTCCGCCCAACTATTCCTCTAAAATTCTATCTTCAACAGGAACTCTTATTAATCCCCGCTGAATGGAGGGTACCAGCGATCGCCTACAAAACACGTTGTAGACATACATTTTTAAATTCACTCTACTGAATATTACCCTATACAGACATTCCCACCATGGATCACTTTCCCTCGTGCTATTAACTTAGAGGCAAGCATCGACCTCCGAGCTATTCGAGGGTCGGACAGAGACAAGGAAGAGACGCGCAACTCAATGTTAATAAATCACCCGAGAGAGCGACAGCTGTCATGCCTACTTTGTCTCTCTTCAGGGCAAGTGAACGCAGATGGCGCACGAGGCGGACGCTGTCATTTTCCCGCCAAATTCAAAGTTACTATCTTTCCTTTTTTTCCATATTTCTTGAAAATTTGAAGGTTCGATTAAATAAATACTCCCATATAACTCAAAATGTCATTTATTAAGTTTTCATATATATTTTTCTTGCAGGCAATACAAATCAATATCACTAAAAGAAATAACTGTAAAACTGAACGGCCAAATAGGCCATGAATCTTCCTTATCAGTTATTAAATTTAATATAAAGATAAAAATTTATTATCATTATTTGTTGTAAATGCTTTCAATTGTTGATTAACTGGATTTGACATAAATTTAATTAAATTGCACTAACGCAACTTTCGATTATTATTTCTGGGTAATCCTTCTTTAAGAAATGAAAGCAAAAGCAATAGAAAGTGGCATAAGTTCATCTGAATGACAAATGCAGATAATATAAGGAC
>JAEQML010064892.1:0-21583 GCA_016904865.1 Pissodes strobi | reverse complement strand
ATTATCTTACTTAAAATACCCAGAATCCATTTTCATGGAAAAAAGTCTCCCCACCCTCTCTACAATGGTATGATAAGTGATTCTGGCAACGTGGCACATGAAATGCTCGAATCGTTCGAGGGTTACCGCCGCAATGTAAAATATCGTGAGCGCATTGATGTCTCCAAGTCGTTTCACGCGCCCCCATAAGGATCAACCTTCTTATCGTAGTAGAATTTAATTTTCTTTGAATTGTCTTTGCTGATAGATAGTTCAAAAATGGCTTCACCAGTAGGATGTATAAATTTTAAGAAACAATAGCTATGTCAAATAAGAATTAATAAACTTACTTGAGTGTAATGATAGAAAGAAAATTACTCGTACTGTAGAGGACGAGACTTTTCGCGATTAGTTCTGGGCTGGGAAATATGAGGGAAGGATGAGGGAATGGAATTGTTTGCAGAGGGCAATCGTTGGCATAACATTTTCAGAATAAATAAAAATGATCACTGAGATCGACAGTTGGTGTCACCAAATGAATGTTGTACCACCTACTTGATTTTATAAGTATTTGAGAATACATAATGAATGGACAATGCCTGTTGCTCTAGTCATAGAAGCGCATAGCGTTTAGGTGCGAAAATTCTCCACTCAAATATGGGAGGTACCAGAAACACCACATTAATATTCTGTTGTATTTTAGGTTTTCAATATGATGAATCTAAAGATTACAATATCCAAGATGTAGACGACGACGCTGACGTACCAGCTGATCCGAGACGATTGAGAAACCTTCTGCTATCTCTTCGACTTAATGACGAGGGGGATATGTGGTTGGTATATTCATTTCCCAGTATTGAAACATAAAAATGATTACCTACGTACAAATAATATTTTGATTGCTTGCGACTATAGTCTTAATTACTACTTAAGAAACTATAACACGCTAGATTTAATTTTTCCTTCATGCACATGTAATTTGCTGGCTATTTAGGACTTATATTTATCTTGCTGTTAGTCTAGTAATGTCAAAAAATTAAACAAACTTTTGACAAATATTTTTCGTTTTAAAAAGTGAACATATTACGCTTTTTTATGATAGTAAACTAAACTGCTGTTCATTTGACAAGCACACGAAAAGTTTTTAAGGTACTCATTTTAAAAATTGAAAAAGAAATTTTTATTGTGATTTTCAAGATATTATGGCACATTTCATGACATATCGACAAGGCTTTCGAATGCTTTTATTAGTGTGCTGAATTCATGTAGAGAAGAGTAAATAAATATTTTAAAATTCTATAAAATGTCATTTGTCCCCAAAATGTTAAAATATTTGTTTGTTTGTTTGAGTCAAAACGTAAAAGAGAATTAGGGGAAGTTTGATACATTAACTTTGGTCTAAAATGTCTACTTTTCAAGATAAAATTTATTTTTTTTTATTCATGGGACTGCAGCCCTCTATTCTACGTCACATACGAAGAACTTTTTTATTCAGTACAGTGTGGCTCAAATCCGAGTCTATGTATGGGTAACTCGCAAACCGTAAGACATACAGTGCCGGTCAAATTAAGGCAAAATTGCGCATTTAGGTGCCTAACAATATGTCGTTTAGAAAGTTTTAAAATTCAATAAAATTCTGGGTATTTCCAGATATCTGGAAAAAATTAAATATTGAAAAATCGTTTTATTTTTTTTTCTAAGCTTATTTAAAAACGGGTTTCAAAGTGGATTCCACTTTTGCATTGCCACTTTTTCCACTCTATCCATTGGTGGTATCCAGTTTGGAATCAGACGTTTCGTCTTCAAGGGGTTATCACCAACCTCCTTTTTTAAATATAAAAATTTATTTTTTTTTTCGTTATTCAGATGATATTGGCCTTATTTTATATGAATATGTGTATTTATTTTTGTTAATTTTGTTTTTAATTTATTGTTTTATTAATGTTACTTGTGATATTTTTACATTCTAGAAAATATTTTATTTTGTGTTTTGTGTTAAGTGGAAAATCAAAACCTCTGTTTTCATTAAAAAAAAATATAGTAAAATTAACCAAACAAGTTCATTTATTTTTTACCCCAAAGCAAAATAAATAATTTAAAAAAAATAGCAATAAAATTTAAAAAGATAAAAAAAATAAATTCACATATTCATATTTATAACGCCGATTTCTTCTGAAAAGCGATAAAAAACAATTAAAGTTCGTATTTAAAAAAATAAAGTTAATGATGAGCATTATAAGATCCTTTACACAAACAGTGCACTATATAAAAATCGGCCTTTCCCATTGGTCGATCCGCATGGCCCTCCGCTCGCTTCGCTCGCTACGGGGGCTCAAGAAAAGGAAACTAACCAGGTGCTAACCCAATCTAACCCAAGACATACCCAAAATCAAGAAAAAAAGCTGTTTAGAAACATAATCTTTAAAAAAAAAATAAAAAAAAGCAACGGGGTTCGAACCCGCGTTTTCCAGGTGAGACCCAACGATCTAAACCTCTACACCACTAGAGCTCTCGATAAAAATCGATTGCATCACGCAGACATATCGTAATACGAGATGGATCGACCATAGTGCACTGTTTGTGTAAAGGATCCTTAAATGCTAATGATGATGCTTTGGAGATGAAACGTCGGATTTCAAACTGGATACCACCGTTGGATAGAGCGGAAAAAGTGGCAATGCAAAAGTGCAATTTAATTTGAAACCCATTTTTAAATGAGCTCAGGAACAAAATAAAACGACTTGTCAATATTTTGATTTTTTCCGGATATCGCCGGAAATACTTGGAATTTTGAAAGTTTCTGAACGGCATATTGTTAGGCACCTAAATTCGCAATTTTGCCATTGTTATGGTTCTCAAACCCCCCATACATAGACTCGAATTCGAGCCACCCTGTACATATAGCCCATTTTCCTAAAAAAATCAAAAAATTGTTTTGCCAGGTTTTTATTTTTGATCACCATTTTGAAGATCATTCAAACACAAAATAAATAAACAAAATCCCTTTATTCAAAATAAATTAAAATTAGGTAATTTTCCATAGACGAAAAACCACACCTTCACTGAAAATTTCATCCAAAAAAAAAATAACATCTTATAAACCAAAATATAGGAGAACACAAAGAAATACTCGGCAGGTTGCACAGGAGGATTCATGATAGATGGCAACTTAGAATCATTCATTTAAACTTTTTGAAATTAGTTATGTTGCTATTAGAGCCCCCAATGCAACTTTTAAAATTATTTTCAAAATTGCAATGTTGCGTGATCTGTCTGAAACCTATAGCAACTTTGTTATTTTAAGTAGAACACCCTTTATATTATTTGTAATTTGATATGTCACAAGATATACTTACCGTTAATTGCCTTTTGGATATAAACAATTATTGAAAATCAATATTTTTGCAAATTGAAGACCTGTAAAATCTAAGCGTTTTTGATTTGGGCGAAATGGTTTGCACAGCCCTATGTTTCTATTGATCTTTTAGTAGGCGTGTATTTCCAATTTACTCGTAAGTATATTTTTTACTTTTTGCCTTAGTTTTTGATAAAAAAAATTTTTCTGGGATAGCCGGAAGTAAATGTCAAATGATAAACCCAAAAAATGAGATAGGAAAGTGCAAACCGTTTAGTCTGCAGCAAAAACCTTTAGATTGTAAAGCTCTTTTAAGTTGGAAAATGTTGATTTTCAATTGTTTATATCCCAAAAGCAATTGAAGATATGTATATCTTGGATGTTCTGTTTAAAATAACAAAATTGCAATCGGTTTCGGATAGATATGGCAACACTGGGGTTTTGAAAATATTTTTAGAAGATGCTTTGGTAGTGCAATAGCCACATGACAAATTTCATAATATTTAAATAAACCATTCTCCACATACTTCTAAGGTGCCATCTACAGCGAATCACCCTGTACAGCGAAAGAAGAAATGAGTGAATGCATGCAATTTCATTACAGTATGCTCCAAGTATGCTATTGTTTCATACTTTGAACAGGAATATTTAGTCTTCCGATCTCGGCTCCTTGGACATACGCAACATCTTCCCATGAGCTTTGAAATCTTGGCAGGTGACATTGCAGGAGTATCTGGCCAAAATATTTTTTTTTTGGAGAATACTTCTTGATATCCCTGGCTTATAAGTAGCAACCTGCATCGTATGGACTGGGACAATGTAGACTTCATATCGTTTTGAAGCATGGAAAATGAACTCCAAAGAAGCACAGATCGTCCAAAAAGTAAATTTGAGAAGATAGCGAGAAACACAGGATGCACACCAAAACTAAATACAGTCAGAACAAGTCAACCTAATCAACCGAAATTTATATCCAGCAAAAGTAGCCGTACTCGCCAGAGAGGAAAGTTTGCCTTAACTCCGATGGAAGTGTCATCGGAAGAGATTATCGCAAACCTCGAATCGGAATAAGATACCTGCCAGACGAAAAAGCCCAGGAAATACGGACACAAACGGCAAAAATTCTACAAAAAAATAAACTACCGAAGAGCAACCTAAAACTTAAAGAATCCAAAACCATAAAGATAAGAGTATTTTGGTTTTGCCAGCTGACATCACATTAGTAATAAATACGGGAACTACAACATATAAACGTTAAACCGAACGAGGAAAATGGTCAGAAGGAAGTATGAGAAATGCTGTTGAAGCCGTTTTAAATGGTCAGCTAGGAGCACTGAACTATATACTCTGGAATAACAATAAGCTTGACAGCATGGCAAATTTACGACCGAAAAATGTAAACAAAACAAGCAGCCGCGGAGATAGGACAAGGGATTTTAAAGCAGAGGGGAGTAGCACAGATCCGTACTTGGGAATTTTGATTTAATTGGCTAGTTAGAAAATTGATGCCGTTCTCATCTGAAATATCTGTGAAGTCATGAAAATCATAATGAATATGTTAATAGCGATCATATTGAATTGAATAACAATATTTTTGACATAATATGTAAGTGACACTACAAATAAAAGCAACTTATAGACGGCTAAGAAAATTACGATTTTGCTTCGTATTGCGGATCTATCAAGGGTGGAAAAGCTATACTCCGTGTTTATTTGAATGCCTGACATACGTCAAATTTAGTTTTAAATGCAATAAAGGTAAAGCAAACGTGGGTTTAAAAATTTGGTGAAATTATTAGAGAAATTGGTAATATATTATAACAGTCAGAATAAAAAATGGTGAGCGGCCAGCGGCTGTTGTGCACATAGGCCACCATGTGGGATTATAGCAGTTTATTTCAATTTTTGAGCACGTTATCAGTGTCAATTAAACATTTTAGAACAGGTGATGCTTGCCTACAGCGCGTTTCATTTGTGTTTAAAAAGGGCTCGCAATTGGATTAAGTATTACATAATTATTTCTAACCAATCGTTTTCTCAATTTCAAGAATCTCTATATGGATGCTTATAGGATAACATGACACTGACAGCATCTCAGTCATTCTAAAAGGATGGACAGACTTTAAGTGATTTATTAAAATTGAAGATCAGTTTTTTGTTATTTCATAATTAAAATCCATATGTAATGATTCTATACCTACCTCGAAAATTTCCGAATTTGATTGAAATCAAAAAAATAATATAAATTGATACATTTATTATCAAATAACAAAATTGGCAACGTATGGTACACAACGTATAGCATAATAATAAAAGTAATACCAGTTTAAGACAAAAGGCAAACAATTCTGAGGATAAATTAATCCTTAATAATAGTGGACTTGAATTTTTTTTTATTTCTTTAATATATTTGCCTACCTATAGGGACAGCACACACCAAATATCAGCCCTCAAATCGCAATATTTAAGTTGCAATAAACAATTATTAAAGTTGTTACCGCAAGCTATTCATTTTAAACGACACGTGACGTCACGCCGCTCGTTCGATCGGAAGGCAGTCACTGACATCCGAGAATAACAACCGCAGAGAAGCGACAAAAGCCGTCGGCACCTTTGAAGTTGGAGAGCTAAGTTCAGTTTGTCATATGTGACAGATGACCGGTTTAATACACTGAGAGAAATGTAATGAAGGGAAAAGAAATGCTGTACACCGATAAAACATGTAATTAGTTACATGTTTATTATTTACTTTATTAGAAATGTATTATGAATAGTAGTTTAGGATTTAACGGTTTAACTCAGAGTTTACTGATTTGTCGCGTTCTAACCTCTTTGAAGTGAATACTTCTTTGGTTTCATGAGAGTAATTTTTCAAGGTCGCAGAACGAAATGGTTTATGTTTTCATCTCGCATTACGAAACTTTCGTATCGTTGACTGGACGACTAACCCAAACTAACCAAATCTATTAAAATTGTTTATAACGTATCGAAACCGCTTTAAATGAGTAAAATAAGTTGATATTAAGTGAAACTGACCGAAAGTTGATTGGACTACTAACCTCAACTAACCAAATGTATTAAAATTGATTAACGTATCGGAACCGCTTCAAATGGCTAAAATAAGTTGAGAATAAGTAAAACTAACCGAAAGTTGATTGGACGACTAACCCAAACTAACCAAATCTATTAAAATTGATTATAATGTATTGGAGCCGGTTCAAATGATTAAAATAAGTTGAGACTAAGTGAAACTAACCGAAAGTTGATTGTACTACTAGTTGAAGTGACGACTAACCCACACTAACCAAATCTATTGAAATTGATTATAACGTATTGGAACCGCTTCAATGGCTAAAATAAGTTGAGAATAAGTGAAACTAACCGAAAGTTGATTGTACTACTAATCCAAACTAACCAAATCTGTTATAATTGATTATAACGTACCGGAACCAGTTCAAATGATTAAAATAAGTTGATACTAAGTGAAACTAACCGAAAGTTGAATCGACGACTAACCCAAACTAACCAAATCTATTAAAATTGATTATAAGGTATTGGAACCGCTGTAAATGACTAAAATAAGTTGAGAATAAGTGAAACTAACAGAAAGTTGAATCGACGGCTAACCCAAACTAACCAAATCTATTAAAATTGATTATAACGTATCAAAACCGCTTCAATGGCTAAAATAAGTTGAGAAAAAGTGAAACTAACCGAAAGTTGATTGTACTACTAACCCAAACTAACCAAATCTATTATAATTGATTATAACGTATCGGAACCAGTTCAAATGATTATAATAAGTTGATACTAAGTGAAACTAACCGAAAGTTGAATCGACGACTAACCCAATATAACTAAATATTTTAAAATTGATTACAACGTATCGGAACCGGTTAGAGACCCATCTACATGTTATCAAAATAAAAATAAAGCTTTTAAAATGATATATAGAAATTATTTCTTAAGAAAAATTTATTTTTTTTCGAACTATTACCGATATATTTACAAATACATATAAAAACAAATCCTCAAATAGTTGTTAAAACGTAATAAAAATAACAGAATCAAATTAATAACAATATAATAACAACTATTATTTACAATATACTATCCTATCTAAAGGCGTTTAATTTCATATATATAATGAACGTTCATCATATACATATATCAATGTTAAAAAATTACCATGTATTTACCTGTTTATTTCAAACATTTCTAAAAAGTTAGGAAAGGAGGTTTTTTCAGCTTTTTGGACCGTTTTATTAAATTATTGTTACTAAATGGCCAACGTTTCGGCACTATTTTGTGCCATCATCAGGGCCAGCAAACTAGAGTTGGGCATAAATGAAATGCCTTGTTGAACCCATAGGGATCACAACACGTACACAAAAAAATACAATAACAAACACCGACAGCAGTTGCTCAGGTCACGCTCAAAGCTTACTTGTAGTGATCCCTATGGGTTTAACAAGGCATTTCATTTATGCCCAACTCTAGGTTGCTGGCCCTGATGATGGCACAAACTAGTGCCGAAACGTTGGCCATTTAGTAACAATAATTTAATAAAACGGTCCAAAAAGCTGAAAAAACTTCTATTTCTAAAAAGTTTTCATGTAAATGATGGTCAAATTTAACTAATGTCATGCAGTATATTACGCACTATAATAGAATTGATAAGACAGACACGTACTGGACAAACATTTTTTTGTATTTATCCAAACGATTCGTAGATAATACTGCGTTAGCCTAAAGAGATCGCCATAATTACATGAATATTGCTACTAATTTTGACATAAATGACTTTCTGCCAAAACTAGCATATGTCAAAGTATGATATTAAATAAATTCTAAAAAAAAGAAAAAAGCTCTCGCTGACATATAAACGTATAATATATAAAATAAACATGGCTACTTTTTCTGCAGGTAAAAAATGTATGTCAAAATATGATATTTAAATGTGTCAAAAGGTTAAGGTAATATTTTGACATATATCATATTCATTTCAAATAATTTGACACCTAAAACTGTCAAATTTGACAGTTACAGATGTCAAATCTTATTTGCATACAATAGAGCATCGAAAACTAAAACCTTTTTGTTAAACACATTTTTCGATATCTGTTATAGTAAGGAAAATATTGACGAACTGTCAGATTTGACAATTGTTTGAACCGTCCAATTTACTGAAATCTATATAATCGTATGATAAATATTGACACATTGTCTTCACGTTTTAGTGACATACTGTCTTTCACGAGACCTGGGATAAATAAATAGGAAAAGTGCAGATTTTGTCTAAATTAAAAATCGGAAGTCAATAGAGCAATGGCAACTGTATAAAAAATGTGATATAAATTTGTCGGTATTGTTTAAAGTTAAGTTTTAAAAAATTAATAAAGAATTATAAGGCAACAAAAATGTTTGATCTTTTAACGTTTTTCTCGAAATAAATTTGCTAAATTTGCAGTTATTTAGTTACAAACTAAGCATAAAGTATAATAATAATATAATACAGCGATGCAGTCTACAAAATTAATCTAATACATTTTAGCGTCAATAGTCTAATTTTAAGTAAAATTATTTAATTTATTCTGACCTTACTTGTCACAAATACATCAAAACTAACTATAAACAATACCGAAAAATTCATATGTAATTTTTTATACAGTTGCCAATGCTCTATCAACTTCCGATTTTTAATTACGACAAAATCTACACTTTTCCTTTTTATTTACACCAGATCGCGTGAAAGACAGATTATGGTTATGTCACTAAAACGTGAAGACAATGTGTCAATATTTGTGTTTATGCAAATTTAGTAGTCGATTCAACTTTCGGTTAGTTTCACTTATTCTCAACTTATTTTAGCCATTTGAAGCGGTTCCGATACGTTATAATAAATTTTATTAGATTTGGTTAGTTTGGGTTAGCCTAGTCTAGTTAGTCTCTCTCCTGGCCAAACGGGTGGACGGGGGGGGAGGGGGGATGCAAGGCCCAGTTTTCGTCCAGGATCCTCATTTTACCCCGGCTACATGTCCTGAAAGTTTCAGCCCTCTAGCCATACTGGAATATGCTTAATTAAAGGGCCGTTTCACTTTGATAAGCGTTTCATTTTTTCTGATTTACCCTCGCTAAAGAAATCACTTCAATAATAATTAACACACAAACAAACCAAAGGAAACTGGCGTTCACGCAAAAATTTTGTCATCGACGACTGTACTAAACAAATCTCGGACTAAACTAAACTGACAAGCACGTGGAGATGACAGTTGGCCGGTTTACCTCCCACTCCAAATTTTTGGACGGGATTTATGTTGTCGCTTCTCTGCGGTTGCTATTCTAGGCTGACATATTATCTTAAAATGTCAGTGAAGGCAGTACAGTAGCCATAGGTATTCACAAACTCATTAACTAGTTTTTCTATAAACCTACCTTAGTTTTAACGCCGCAAACCTTAGCAAGGAAAAAGCTTTCGGCATTTTTTTATGTAAGACGCCACTATAAACATATCCAGTAGTGGTAAATTGTCAGACTGTCCTTTAAAAAAAACCGCCGTCAGTAATTTTGAAAGACAACTCTGCTAAGGGTGCTAAGACGTTCCCTGCTCTGCCGTCTGTCAGGTGCGACGACAAACGAGCTACCTGACGTCACAACCGGGTCCCAGCCATGGACATTACAAGAATAATTTGAATTTGCAGTTTTTAATTGCTTATATTTATTATACAAAAATAAAAAATTAGTTTTTTTGTGAACTGTGGTTCTTTTAATAGTATTAAATTGCGTTTGTGAGTAATATTTTTCAAATTTAATTTTTATGCAAGTTCCCCATCTAATAGCATGTGCAGCCAAATATCAACGTCTAGCCATAATAAGATGCTTATAATTGGCGCTAAACCTCAACCAACTAAGTTTTGCGAAAACGTGGTGTGCAGTTTCCAAACGGCTCTGTGATATTTATTTATCATTTAAACTCCTACAAACACATGAGCCATGTACTTAAACGCAAGAGTGCTTACTAGTTTCGTGTAAAAAATTATATACAAACAAAACACAGACAAGGGAAGAAAATAAAAATATATAGAAAAAAACAGAGAATATAAAATGTTCACTGCAGAAAATTCGCTAGAGTATATTGTTGTTTAAAATCTCAGTTTTAATTTGCCCTACTGTAGAATTAAAGAGATCTATATCACATTTTTGTATAAAATTGTTACACACACATCATTCTATAGGAGAACTATTTAGGGCTAAACATTGGAAAAGTTTGTTATTTCTTATTCTTAAGTTTAATTTAGGAACTACAAATGTTATATTGTTAATTAAGGAACATTTCTTATACTTTAAATTGTTAACTATATTGTAAATAAATAGAACATCATTGAAACTACGTCTAACACTTAATTTTACCATTTTAAATTCGATTAGCATACTGTTATACGAGACCATATAAGGATAGGCATTGTGCGTTTTTAAGTGCAGGTATCTCAAAAATCTTTATTGTACCCTTTCGATCAGGTCAACATGACCCACTGCTTGAGATGCCCAAATAACTGAAGCATACTCCAGATTTGGTCTAACTAGACTATTGTACAAAGTTATTATTGTTTTAATATCTTTAAAATGTTTTGTATTCCTGATTACAAATCCAAGGAGTTTATAAGCATTATTTACAATGGTTTCATAATGTTCGGTAAATTTTAAGTTTGTTTGCAAGCGGACTCCAAGATCCATACATTCGGTTTTTCTACTCAACACCAGGTCATCAACCATGTAATGAAAATTTGCAAACTTTATTTTACGTTTGAAAGTCGAAACATGTCATTTACTAATATTTAATGACATTTTATTTACATTAAACCATTCAGGTACTAAATTCAAGTCACTCTGAAGTCCATAACAATCATCAAAAAATTATATATGCCTATATAGGTAACTTAAAGTCATCTGGAAATATGAGACACTCTGAATGTTTTACACAGTTTGGTAAATCATTCACGAAAACTAAGAACAACTGAGGGCCAAGCCTGGTACCCTGTGGCACCCCAGATATTGATATGTATTGTTTTGAGATTTTGCTACCAACTTTAACTTGTTGGGGTTTAATGGTGAGATAACATGTAATAAACTCATATGCATTCAATGAAAAACCAAATTTACCCAGCTTGTCCACAAGTATACCGTGGTCAATCCTATCAAAGGTCTTTGCACGATATGTTAATATAACATCTAGTTGATCTTTATTATCCATAGCCCTAGCTACTGCTTCTGAAAGGATGCTCTAATTGGTGATGATTGATACACCTGGGAGAAAACCATGCGTTAAAAAACACTAATGGGCCTGTAATTATTAACCAAGCCAATGTCTCCTGATTTGATGATAGGAGTTGCAGCTGCATATTTCAATCTTTCAGGAAATGAGTTTGTCCTTAGACATACATTGAAAATTGTCATTAACGGAGCATATAAGATATCAGAACATCCCTTATAAATATATCAAGAAATGTCATCCCTCCCAATGGCCTTTTTCGGCTTTAACTTCTTAATACTTGTTTTAATCTGTTCCTCTGTGATAGGGGAAAATGTGAAGTTACCATAATACTCAGGATTAGGTTTCCCAGATTGCTGAAATACTTCCAATAAATTCAATATGCTTTCTTACGGCAATTTCATCTATGACCAATGAAACTATGGTTTCTTCATTTTTGTCTCTGTTTTCAGTAACAATCCGTTTGAGGGTTTGAAAGGAGCAAGCAGTAAATCCCGGATTACAGTCGATTCCACTAGGCCATGTTCTAATGACCGAACATGAAGGCAAAGCCAGACAAAAAGTTTTGCGAACATATTCATAGGCCTTAGTGGAATAAAATTGTAAAGTCAGTGCAAAACTCCTGAGTTCTTTAGGAAATTGTGTCCTAGTTTGCTTCTTGTTTTTATCAGTGCTTTGGATATTCTGCATGCATCTTTAAGCTCCCTAAACCATCAGTGGAAATCAATCTTTTGTTATGTAATTCTTTAGTGATCTGTTGAAGACTACTGACTTTTTTTTTAAGTCTTGTTACTTTCCTTTTTGGACTGTACAATTTTAAACGCAGCTGCCGATTTTCTGCTGTTGTCTTCTGTGTTTGTGTGTATAAACGACGCGACGGGGTGATAGGCTGTAACAAAAATTACTTTATATAAACAGCGGAGCCTTCAAAAGAACGCAGATTTTATGCAAATTTCAAGATTAAATATTATAAAAAAATTTTTAGCGCTAACAAAAGCTAGTTTCTACCAGATTACCCAAGTAACAAAAGAAGCTTTAATACGGTTTTCAAGACGTTGTTACAGCCAAATGAATAAGACTCACTTAAAACCTTTTGCTCTAGACCTCTTGAAGGCAAGATAAAGGCCTTTTTACAGCAAAAGAGCCAGTTCCTATGAGGGTCTCAAGACCAAATCTTAAAGCTTGTTTAAAACCAACTTGCATTGAAATAGATTCTCTTATCATTGCCTTCAAGGTAATTATAAAACTTTTAACAAGTGTCATTTAAACCCATAGAATTTATAGTGATCTAAGATTAGGATGAGTTTAAGAACTCTGAGATTTATAATATCTTTAGATATTATTATCAAAACCTGTAAACCATTTACATCAAACAAATGTCCGTCATGTGATGTCGTCTAGTCGGTGATGCATTCCAACTCCTAAGAATAAACATGGGGGAAATGCAATGCCAAAGTCTGATAAATTTGCCGAAATAGGAACAAAAATTATAACGCAGTCGGCTTTTTCGATGAAGTAAAAATTAAAGCACCTTAAATTTACTGCTTTTTTTAAATAATTAAATTATTACCGACTAATTCTTAAACGGTTTAATTAGTAAACATAAAAATGTTTGCTTGTAATCTTATATTGTATTACTGTTAATATCATTTTATTTTTTAAGGGAAGAACTGCGAAATTTTGATAAAATTATTGAATAATATTACCTCGCTAAAATAGTTCCATTATGGAGGCCTGTGTTGTTTGTAAAAAAATATGGCTTATCATTTAAAAGCTCAAGGTTTCTTAGAAAGAAGACATAAATCCTATTAGCTTTGTCATAACATTTTATTTACTGTAATTAATCTGTTTACTCTTAACTGTTCCTAAGAGTAAAGCCTCTTAGTCTTGACCAAGGTTGCCTGCTCATAAAACTGCTTGGCCATATCACAGTGTCGCATAAGTCTTCTAGCGCTGCGATCAAGTCTTCCGCGCCCAATTAAATCATCATAACCTCAAACTTTGTCCAGTTTTATGTTGATCTGCATTTAATTATCTTTAAAGATTGCAACTTTACTTTTTTTTAACTTGTATTTATGTGAAATATTTGCAATTTTATAGGAAATTATATTGAACACCGCTACTGAATCACGACAGATAGTCCGAAGGACAAGATGGCCGTTTTAAAAATACTCTAGGCGGTGGCGGTAAAAAAAGTAATGGTTTAAGAAAGCAATAGAAAAGTTCAACAGGATTTTGTAAAGATTACATGGCTCTTATGAAGCAATATATGTTCCCAGTAATCCTAATATAGTCTTTTAAGTAGCCAATCTAAGACTTGAGCTTTATTGTTATCTTATATAAAACTGCAAGTTTTATGAAGTGCTTCAAGAATATTATGTTTTAAATCCAACTTAAAGCTATAGTCTTAAGATAGATTATTTTACAACTAAACAGACTTTAAACCCTCCAGAAGATCAACAAGTTTTAAGATTGATAACACAAAAGCCTCGTTAAAGTTAACACAATAGTACCCGGTCTCAAGTCCATGGACACTTAATATTATATAGGCTGCTTTAAAACTTATTTTTAAGAATAAATGGACTTTAAGATCTGTTAGCATGTTTGAAGGTGTTCATAAAACCCCAGTACTTCTACGGACCATTTTAAAACTATTTTAAAGCTGATATAAATCTAACTAGCATTTAAATTGTTACTTGGGTAAGCAGTCTGATGTAATTTTTTTATAAGACCATAGGATCATGAAAAAGCCAAAAAGTTTGTGTCGGTCAACATGTTGACTAACATAACAAAAAGTAATAATAAATTGGGTTTTAATCTTAGGTACTGGCAAATGATACAGATGGATTTGATGACATAATGATTATATCAAAAACCAATTTATCATTGTTTTTGTTTTAATAGCTTACCAGTAGGAGTGATCTTCTCTAAGATGTTTCCTTCTTTTTTCTTGTGATCCTTTAAGACCAGTACTATCCGCAGAACTGAAGGATCCCCATATGTCAACCAATTTTCTCTTTAATGGACCCTGAGGTTTTAGATCTTCAGAAAAAAATTCCAAGGTTCTTGTAATATAATAAGGCAGCAGATTTGAAGGACACATAGTAATCTATACAGGTTCTGTCCATCCCATAGTGTATGTGCCACGTCAGAAGATACGGTTATTGTACTGGAACTAATAATAATGTAGATCAATGAAGTGAATCTTACTAAGTCAAAATACATACTAACAATAGGGCATAGAATTTTTTCCAAATCTTATTTTTATCTAATTTGTGCCAAATGAACTTACTAAGTGTTTGAAAATAAAACAATATCAACTTACTGTTATTTCAGTGCTTTTTGAAATCAATAATGAACAATATTTTGAAAACAATGCTATACAGGCTGTTCGACGAGCCTTTGGGCAGTGAATATGTTGAATTGTTTGTAGCCTATGAACATTTAAAAGTCCTCCATTTTTTGTTCTTTTTTTTGCCACAGATATTAATTTAAAAAAAATAATAATCAAAAAGCTAATATGAATCTATTAAAAACCAAATAAATGGAAAAAAGATGAAACTGAGTATAAAACTTTCTTTTTCATATTTTTGATTAGGAATCATTATCTGTGACAGAAAACCGGAAGAATGGAGAACTTTTATTATACAACATAATAATAATAATAAAGTATATGAAAATTATTACCTAATACTTGAAAGAGTACGTGTACCAATTTCAAGTTCAAGGGCAGGCTCTCCTAGAATATTTGATGGTATCTCCAATAAATCATGTTCCTGGGAGGGTCTCTGGAGGGGTTCGTGTATAAGCATTGGTTCAGATGGGTCATCCTGAGGTTCGTCCACTACCAAACTGTAACATAGTTAAAAATTAACAATCTTTTTGTTAGTACTATAAAAAATATGTATTGGAATAATACTAACTTTGTTGTTAGCTTTTTCTTCTCTTGAATCAAACGCCTATGGTGCTCCACATTTGGTGGCAGATTAATTTTAGGAATTGCACCTGGCTTGAAGATCATTTTCCCTCGAGGTGAGATTGTAATATCTTCTTTTAAAAAATGATCACTACACATCACAAAATGCTTTATTCCACTTTCTGAATCGATGCCTAGTGCGTCTAGCTAATCAGGAGCCCTGTTTTCAGTCAGCCTGTAAGAATGTTAGAAGTAAATATTGATTCCATATTATTGCAATAGACATACTTATATATATTTTTAAATATGTACTTAGATAGGTTTTGTAAAATAGCGAGGGGTGTCTCACTCTGATAAAAATTTGTACATGTAATGCCAAAATTGCCTATGACTGCGATATAATTTTAACTGTCAGCAGACTACCAGCGACTGCAATCAGACTGCCGAACCAAAATGTACATGTAATGCCCACTATTGACACACCCCTCGCAAAATAGCCTTGTATTGCCACCGATCTCAATGAATTTTATGTCCAAGGAAGTAGTTTAGTTTTAAGTAATGAAAAGCAAACCCTATGGAAGGCTGTAGAAATCTAAGGGTGTCTCACTAATAGGCAGTACATGTACAATGTGGTTTGGCAGTCACTGGCAGTCTGCTGGCAGTCACTGGCATTTTGTTGAAATATACATGACAGTAGTGACAATCTTGGTATTATGTGTACAAATTTCTATCAGAGTGAGACACCCCCTCCAACATCCCTCCGGAGAAATATACAATATACAAGGTATCCCAATACAAAAAAAAACACAGGTTCACTCGAGCCTGAATTTTTGAGAAGAAAAATAATTGAAAATGCAGAAATTAAGTAGAATTGTATGCATTACTTAATATGCAAATTTTAAAGTAGGTACCCAAATATTTGCTTTTTGTGGTTTTAAGTGCTTTCTCTGAAACTACTTTCTCTATGGGTGTCTGCACCCCAGTGATACTAAGTTGACTCAGTGATTCTAAAATAAATGGGGTGTAGGTTAGTTAGGTATTAAAAAATTTTACTTGAACCCGAGTCCTACTCGAGTAAGAACCTTTTACCAAGTATTCATGTAACGTTGTAACAGAGTGAAATGAAACTAGGTTGAGTACTAGGTACCTATAGGCGAATTTTTCTACTCCTAACCACAGTATGGCTTGAAAATAGTTTGATGTGGTTAACTTTACAAAAATTGTTGGCGAAAATGGAAAGCAGATTCCTAGTTAAGTACTCTAAAATAAAGTCGCAAAATATTCCTTAAAAATTGAATAGTTAGAGGGTAGTGGTTTGAAGGAAAGAGCAAAAAAGTTTGCGTTATGTATGTGAAAAGAATAGATTAACACGGACTACAAAATACAATATTAAATAAACTTTACTTACCGAAAATAACCAACACCAGCAGCATGTTTTATGCCGTAATTACGGCAAAACAAAACGCTACATTTAGACATTATACCTAAACTATCAAAACTATCTTAACTATAAAACTTTCCAAACGAAACCGAAACACAAACGAATACGAATATACAAAAATGGCAATTACAGCAAATGCAAACAGCAATTACTAAACGACAAACTATCAAAACTATCTTAACTATAAAACTTTCCAATTTCCAAACGAAACCGAAACACAAACGAATACGGATATACAAAAATGGCAATAATTATAGCAAAGCAAACGCATAAACGCAAACGTCGCAAACAGCAATTACTGCCCTGTCCCACTGAACTAGTGCAAGCTAGACGTTCCACGTTTCTTAAACGTTTCGTCGTCAATAACTGATTCAAAATATAAAAGTGCGGCACAAAAACACACGAATATATTGGTGCTTGTGCATTAAAAAAGGACGCACATACACGCAGTGCCGAAGTTTCATACTGATCGAGTACGCGTCATCGGTTATTATTCTTTCTTCGTCATTTACTTAATTTCATATAAAGAGCCAAAGCCAAGACGTCACGTCTGAACTTATTTCAACAGATCCTTGCTATTGCGCAGGCTTATACGCTGCTTATTTTGTCAGAGACTACTGTGATTTTTGTTAACTTTATTGCTCGTAAATTTGCCACTTTTTCAGTAAAGAAGAAAGGGTATTGTTATTCCATGTATATAGTTCAGTGGCTAGGAGTTGCAGTATCTTTTGGCATACCCAAGACAACTTTAGAAAAATGTTCGAGAATATCGTGGCGCTCCACGTCAAAAAAGCGCCTGGGACCAAAAACTGCTGTCTGTCTCTAAAGACGAGGAAATGCAGCTTATTA
The DNA here is from genome assembly GCA_016904865.1 of Pissodes strobi. Classification (NCBI taxonomy): domain Eukaryota; kingdom Metazoa; phylum Arthropoda; class Insecta; order Coleoptera; family Curculionidae; genus Pissodes; species Pissodes strobi. Next base: position 3,774 of record JAEQML010064892.1, on the reverse strand, counting down.
CATACATACAAAAGATGGAGGCGAGATTGTTTGGGCTTACGAGGTTAGATTTAAGAAGACTTGACTATCAGTGGGCTGAAAAATAGGAAAAACTCACTGCTTCCAAAAAGAGAAAGAGATAGCAGGCAAGGATTGGCTCAGCGGATTACTTAAGTATCATCAGGATCTATCTATCAGGAAACTGGAAAACGCAAGTGCCGCTAGGGTCATGGGTTTCAACCGGATCGCTGTGTCAGTTATTTTCGTTATTAACTAAAGTTTACAACCAGTACAAGTTTACTCCAGATAAAGTTTGGAATTGTGATGAAATTGGTATTTCCATTGTATCAAGACCCAAATCAAGAGTTTTTTCCAGGAAGGGTAGGAAGCAAGTAGACGCATTGACTTCTGCAGAATGTTAGAGTCAAAAGTCGCTTCAATGCTGCAGGGATCTACATTTGTTTATACACCCAAGAAAAAGGATGAATCCCGAATTAAAGAATGGCTGGATGCAATGCACGGCTTGGTTTGAAAAATGTGTTGCTTTCACTGGTGCTACCAGTTTTACTGCTGCTTGATGGCTATCATACCCATACTAAAAATCTGGAAGTGATCGATTATGCTAAACAGCACCGGGAAGTTCTATTCTGCTTTCCCAGTGCACTCAATGGCTTCAGCCCTTTGATGTAAGATTTATGAGGCCACTTGGTATTTTTCATGACGCAGAAGTAAGTGGATAGTTACGAAAAAATCCTGTTTGCATTGTATCAATATTAAAATATAAAAACTATTTGGAAATGCTCTCATTGAAGCAGCTATTATGTCTACAGCAATTAATGGGTTTCGAAGACTGGACTATGGTCCTGCGATCCAAATATTTTCACCGATGCCGACTTCCTGGCAGCGGAAACTACAGATACGGCTATTCCTCAAGTTGGTGCTTAAATGAATCCCAACCAAAGGAATAAAGAAGCTACTATTTCTTCAAATCAAAGTAACGAAGTTTTCCAGATGTTCATAACGTTGCTACATCAATGGTTATATATCATCTCCTATGCCTAAGTGCTCTTGAATGCACTCGCAGGATTCTCATACAGCACATGATCTAAATGACTTACCTACGCCCATAGATGACCCTGGTCCACCTACGTCCAGGGATGACGCGCCTATGCCTAGATGTTTTACTCCTTCGCCAGTCGCATCCTCTGAAGATATCATGCCGATTCCGCATGTTGGAAAACTGGATACAGTTCGAGCACAAAGAAAGATAGGAAAAACAGTTATTCTCACAGATATTTTATACAAGGATGAACTGGAAGAGTTGTATAATAATAAGAAAATTGCAATGGAATCGGAAAAACAACCGAAAACAATTAAAAAAGCTGCTAAAAAGACTTTTAATAAAAGGAAAATTAAGTCAGAGGAAAAAGCGAAGAAATAAATATTGATTTCTCCTCTCAAAGGCCAAGACAAAGAAGACAGTCATCTTCGCCTTCTTCATCTGCAGTCTCCATTGAAGAGGACGCCGCGTACCTTTATCAGAATGAACTGAGGGATGGGTGCAATGTCGAAAATGCAGTCAATGAGCACAATGTTCTTGTGCTGCTGAGGAAGAAATAGATGATGAAGTGTATAATATCTGTACTCTATGTCAGTAATATGTATAATCGAAATAATAATATGAACACCTAAAAAAGAAGTTGTTTTTGGTTATATGTTGAATAATAGTCCCAACCTTATCTTGCCTCTCTATCGTCCATATTTTACCCCAAGAGCGTGGCAAGATGGTGTTTAAGTACTAATAGCTACGTTATTTTTTTTGTCAAATTCAACTTTTATTTTAAGATTATAATTATCGTGATAAGATAACTAATGTGTAATATGTGCAATAAAGTCTTCAAAACTATTTAAATGCTTCTTAATTACCAAGTACATAGGGTAGGATACTAGAGTCCCCATCTTGCCCCATCTTCTCCTAATGGTGGAAGAAAATATAATTTTACCAATTGAATGAAAGTTGTGTCAGTTCAAATATGCCATTTAAGTTTAATATCCTTTAATGCCCTAATTGAAAACTGTGACACAGATAAATATGTCAATGTTATTTAAGAATATTTAAAAAAGGCTGCTGCAAATGTGGACCAAATATACTTATATCTCTAGAAGAACACTCAATAAAATTGTTTCAATGTATGATATATTATGTGCCATCAAACACAAACATTTGAAACACATTACTTATTCGCTTTGCTTTTCACCATTAAAAATGGAGATCACATCCTCCTTCCTGTATTCCAGAAACATTTGGTACTTTAAATAAATAATATGTACTTGTGCAATTTGTATTTTTTCTTTTGCAGTAAATACATATTAACAAACAATTTACATAAACACCGGCTGTAGAGAAAATCATGTGTGCATTTCGAGCGCAAAGTAACTTTGCCTCTCACGTGAGATAGTCTCTATCAGAGCGGCAGTGTATTATGCTCTTTTAATGCACAAATAGGTAAGGTCTGTCGGGGCAACTGGACCCACGGGGTAACTGGGCCACGGTGTCTTTCCCGCCATATCGTTTGAATTGTTTTAGTTTTGCCAGTTGGCGTTCATAATCGACAGTGCTGACAACGTTAAACAAAGTCCCAAACACAGCTGTCAACCATATTTGCGTGTTAATCGTAACGTGATATTTTAAGTAAATTTAATCGGCAAACATCGTGCTACGTGCACTGTTATTAGTGAGAACAATTACTACATAGTAAGTATTATGTGATCTATTTTGTGTTTTAATGTATATTTAGGCCTTATCTGGTTTATTTTTTTGCTTAAAAACGTCTTGAATTCAAAGTGTTGGTTTGTGAAAGGGGTGGCCCAGTTGCCCCAAATTCTAAATCAAAAGGGGGTAACTGGGCCATACGCTTGGGGTATTTGGGCCATAGGGTCCAGATACCCCATAATTATTTTTTTATTTTATTGTTTTCATGTTTTGTAGATAATGGTGCGTACGTACGTTAGAAAGACGGCGAAAGGTGCAGGTGCGACATATACTAAAGAAGACCTGCAAAAAGCTGTAGATGATGTAATCTCTCTGACCTAACAAACATATTTTGATCTTCTCTTTATGTTGTTTTTATGTATATTGCAAAATGTTATTGTTTTTTAATAAAGTGTTTATAATTAAAGTGTGTTTTATTCATAGTATTTTTACATACATCCTTTACATTGCTTCTGACAGTAAGAGTTTTTTTTTATAGAAGGTGGCATAATTTTTTTCCAAATTATATGTTTGTGTATGAATAGGCCCAGATACCCCAGTTAATCACAATGTCAAAGAAACGCCGATGAATATAGGTGGGTCCAGTTACCCCCTTCAGCCGGGGCAAATGGACCCGGTTGTTCTTGTAGGAATAATATATTTTTTTCTAAAATAATAAAAATATTATCTGCCAGCTATATACGTTTTCTTTAATTAAGCAACATTATAAACTTACCATAAAAAGTCTAAATTATTACTAAACTAACTAGTAGATTTTAAGGCTGTTAATAATTGATATAAGCATTAGACGTTGTAAAATCGTGGCCCACTTACCCCGACAGACCTTAGCTATTTTAGTTTTAGAGATACGTACCGGGTGTTTCACTATAAATGGACGCCCCCCTTTAACTTTCTCAATTGATGTTTTAGAAAAGAAAGTTCAATACAAAAAATAAAGGGGATGAAGTGAAGTTTTTTATGGCATAGCACTGTTGTATACAGGGTGTCCCATAAATGCGGGATTAAACAAAGTTATATTTTTT